>CAJQZJ010033173.1:1873608-1894009 GCA_907164525.1 Lophiomys imhausi | reverse complement strand
ATTTGGCTAAAGTGGTATTGACCATTGTTTATTGTGCAAAAATAAGATTGTATTGGTCTACATCAGTATTGATATTTGTATATTGATACAAAACTAAGATTATAGTTGGCCACAATGGTATTGACCCTTGTATATGGACGCAATATTAAGATTGTATTGGGCCGCATAGGCATTGATCTTTGTATATTGATACAAAATTAAGAGTATATTTAGCCACATTTGAATAGATCTTTGTATATTGATACAAAATTTAAGGTAACGCTTTTTTTCTTTTATCCTGGACTCCTCTTTGGAATCAGTAAGTTACAATTCTTTTCCTGTCTACTTGGGGAAGTAGAGGTTTGACTTCTGCATTTTAGGTAGAAGTTACTTGGAAGCTACCAATCTAAAACTTACAGGAATAAATAAAAATAGAAGTTCTGAAAATTTAGTATGTCTCCCACGGATCCACAGAAGAAATACATAGGTAAGCATGGCACAATTCCATACAAACAAGATGAAGCTTGGAACAAGCAGTTGACTGTGTCCTGGGCCGCAGCTTACCCCGAGTCTGGCTTTCAACCCAGGAGTTTATCTCCTTCCTTATCTGGCCAGAAGCTTCCACAAAGTTAACAGACTGCGGTTCTGCACCAAAGTATATTTTCATGTCCTCCAAATATTTCTGAAAGACATAGGTAAAATCCCAAACTGAGAAATTAACACTGTATATATTATTTAAAAACAAAAATCAATAAGGAGAACAACGACAAGATCACACTTCACTCCTCCCATCTCTATTTCTTCATCCTCAGTATCAGTCAAAATGTTAACATAATCCTTTTCAAACCAACTACCCATACAACACTCCAGATACAGAAAGAAAAATTTGCCTACCCATGGTTCTGGGGCCTTGGCATCACCTTTTTGATTATTTTTAGGTATTATTTCTTTTATTTTTGGATACGATTATTTAGTCTTTTCTTCCCTCCAAACCTTCCCACATACATCTCCCTGAGGTCTTTCAAACTCATGGCCTCTATTTTTCATTACTTGTTGTTACATACATGTAGGTATATGTGGATACATATATATTCCCAAATACATAATACAATCTGCTCAGTCTATATAATGTTACTTGCATGCATATTTTTTACTTTGCTTTATTCAGGCCTGGAACTGAAAGTAGAATTCAAACAGAAGATGTAAATCATAGTAGTTAACCCAGTGGCCAAATGGCATTTAGAACTGAATTTGGTTTTCTGTGGGAGCAATGGGAACACAGTGAGGTCTGTAGGTCTCCAAGTTGACTTCTGTGGTCTTCAAACCCCCAGAAACTTAGAGCAGCCTGAAGAAAACTGTATTCCACCTGGCAATGTGACCTGGAAGCAAAGCCAAAGGCCTCACCAGTGGTTCTGAGGGGGGGAGCAATGCCTCCACCTCTTGAGCTGTGATGTCCCACCCCATGGTGCGCATCACAGTTGACTGTAACTGATGGGGCAGCTGCTGCAGCACTTGCCATGGGAATATGATTTCTTTTCCCTGGGAGCTGCAGTGCCAGGGTTTGTTAGATGATTACTTTTTGAATGACTTGCAAGAAGTAAAGACTGGCTACTTAATCCTGTTCCCAAGAAATAACTTAAAGGTTGTGAAGTCCACATTAGAATGTATAACCAAGAAAACATAAATATGAGGCACTACTCTCTGTTAATTCACCTTAGGTCTATAAAAAGATGTGAAAATGTCCATATGCCTTTTGTTTAGAGCCCAGAACTTCTGAGCTCAACTCTTTCTTGGCTATGATTTAAGTAGGAGTCCAAAAGCCTGACAGTAATGAGACTGTCTTCAAGGGTACACCTGGATTCAGAATTAACAAATCCCAAGGCTCTAAATTCTCAAGAACTTACTGATGGGAACAGCCACAACATGTTTGAAACCATAGGATACCTACTTCCCATCTGTTGTATCTAACTCTCTTGCTCATTGCTCCTTACATACTTGAGTCCACTACTCTTTTTGATCTCTTAAAAAGGGTGTGATGCACAAACTTAAAAGAGAAAAATGAGTGACTGTTGTTTGAGGAGCTCTTGAGTCTTAAGACAGGGTCACCAGTGTTTCCATTGGTAAGATTTTGGCTATTAGGAAAAGAAGGAACTTGGCATCATTTCATGTTCCATATTGACAAAAATCTCTAAAATCCTGATGGGTAAACTTCCCTTTACTCTCACGTCAAGCTCAAGTTTGTTCCCAAGGACAGCCTCCAGCCACTGTCCTGTGATGGACACCATCTTTGGCTCCTTCAGACCTACCCTGCTGTTACGTAGCTCTCTGCGTTCTCACAGGGTTTTCTTGTAAAACAAGCCTCAGCTCAAGGAGTCCATGCCTATGTGTTCAGGAACCATTCCTGGGCCAGACCCATTACTGGTTTTCTTCAGAACTTGGCATTCACAGCCTGTTGTAAAATGATTGCTACCAGGATATGCTATCTACATTAAGATTGTCCCTGGGGATAGCAGAGAAATGTGTATTTTATTGCTTGATTCTTGTCTGCCTCTTTTTTTGGTTAATCAACAAAAGACATTTACACTCACATTATGAAATGGATATGTTTTCTCCCCATATATCCTATTAGCTGCTTTGAGTATGTAGGAATTTCCAGGGTTGAGGATTTCTGCAGCAAGGGTCTGGAAATCGGAGTGTATTTCTTTAACCTTGCCTGAGTTAAATTCCTTTAAAAGAACAGAATGGAGATTAGAAAAAAAATGTTGAACAAAAGTCAGATAATATATGACCAACTTATGGTTAAATCAAATTATTTGGTGTATTGCAGGCAAAGGGTAAAAGTAATTTATTTAAAATAGATAAAATATTTTCTTCAATGTAATTAAGATAAGATTTTAATTAAGGCACCTTTCATTCATAGCTTTTAAGGACAGACAAAAACAATTTCAAAAGTAAAACAAAACCTTGAAAAGGATAAAAAGAGAGATAAGACAAGAAGGAAACACAACTCTCACAAAGCATAGACACTCTGGGTTCTGAAAAAAATATTGTGATATATTTAATGTTTCCAACAGAAGTTCTAAGAAATGGATTGTTTAAACTGACCACAAAATACATATGTTAGAAGTAATCTCTTCACAGCTGATAAATGGACACTAAATACACAAGTACCATTTTTCTTTTCTTTTCACTATCAGGACCAGATTTGAAGTCTTGGCCTCTGCTAAATTGAAGTACCTGTAATTAAAAAAATAAAAAGCAAGTGAATAGAGTTTACTGACAAGTACCCATATGAGATAACATATCTGTAAATATAAATCAATAATTCTTATGGCCACAGAACACATAAGTAACTAAACAAAGAGGCTCTGATTGAGTTCATATAATGTCAATAGAGTGACTCAAAAGCTCTTTAAGTGAAAATTAAAAATCTATTTTTAGTTGTTTATGGCTTTATTGTCATATATTTCAAGATATTTGTGACAATGTGGAAAATAACCCGAAGTAAAATTCTCTAGTTTTCCATATTTTGCTCAATGATATTTGGAAAGGAGAGCTAAGTGTCAAAGTTCAAAATCCACTAAGGTTAACACCTGAATGCAGAGAGAAAATATGTTCTGCACAGTGGGAATTACATATGCATAAAGGAAGGAAATTCTGGGGTTTTGTGGCAACAAGGATAGAAATAGAATCCTATATATGGAAATTTACAAAGTTTATTTAACAGAAATTTAGAAGTGGTATGATATGTGAAGTATAATATTTTGTTTCTAATTCATATAATTAAATTCCTGACTCCCAATTCCCATAATCTTTATTATTTCCCATGTGGAATAACATTATGTCACACAATGGAACAATATTTATGACTCATGCGTTAACTTTCTCTTGGCCTCTTTTTACTTGCTTCCTTTTTAAGCCCAGACCATAGATATTAGTTTCTCTTCCTCAAGATGGACCATAGAAACTAAAAATACAACCTTCTACCATTCTTCTGTCTTTAACAATGCCATCAAGATATCTTCTGAACTTTCTTGTTTGATAGAAGTTCTTAGAAAAGAACCACTTGCTCCAGACCTAGAGAAACAATACTGCATAAAGGGACAAAAAAAAAAAATGGAATAGCCAATCTTGCTGAGTTTCCTCAGTGTCTGTCTGTTACCAAAAGGTCACACTCTTGCCCTGTTATCTTGTATTTGACTGTCATCTTTCAAAAACATAATGAGGTCTCCCTAAAATGCCAGGTGACAGGGTTTGGAAAGTAGGTGAAAGGTTTGTGCCCTGGGAAAGTAGGTGAAAGGTTTGTGCCCTGGGAAAGGTCATGGAAGCTGTCAACCTCTGTGCTTCATACACTGCTTTATCCATTTTTCATCTTTGTAGTATTTTTTATGATGAGCCAATAAATAAGCATTTCTCAGAGTTTGATGCACTACACTAGTAAATGAACTGAGGTTAATGAAAAAGTGTTGTGGGAACTTTAGTCTATAGCTGTTGGTCATAAGCAGAGGTGAAACAGCCCAGATCTCTGACCGCCCCTGAAATAGAGAAGAAGTCTTGCAGAACCAGCCTTCACCTGTCGGATCTAATGATATTTGTGGGTACAAAGTATCAGAGTTTAGTGAATTTGGGTAAGTACTATATAGAAGACCTCTACACATCTAGAGTCAGAAGTAATCCATGCTACAAAACTATATTAGAAGAAAGTAAGTTTGGTTTTGTTCTGTCTCAATATCCTCAACTGAAACAGGGAGAAGATGGGGGAAGTTGATCAACTGGTACCAAGATACAGCTAGACAGCAGCAATGAGGGTAAATATTCTGCTCACAGCGAGGTAAAGATAATCCACAGCAATCTATTCTATATTGGAAAAAAAATTAGAGGACAGGGATTCAGCACTTCCTAAAACAAAAATACAAATATTTGAGGAGAGGAAAAAATGATTATTATGCACTGTATATATGTCTTATCACATTGTACCCCATAACGAGTATATAAATTAAAGAAAAAAATTAAAAGCAGTGTTAAACTGGTACCACCGTCTGGATAATTTAATCAAAACTGCCTTTGACTAGATTGTATGGAAAATTCTGGTATTTTAGTCATTTTTAGTAGTTAATTTCTTCATTTTTCATTAACAACTTGATATGTACAGACATAACTTTCATGCTCATGCCAGCATTTGACTTGGAAGCTAGCAGGAAGGATGTGGCTCTCCTGCTTACCCTAAAGTGTGCCACAGTATAACGTCCAGGGCCCAGATTGCAATAGCGGTAAGTACATCCTATCACAAGTTGTACTGACTCATAATAACAGAGTGAGGACCACCAGCCCTAAAATAATTAGGTGCGTTGAAAGTTCTTTAGACTCACTGCAACTGAAGTCATTAATACCTATATTAATGTCTATAGCATGGACAAGAAATATAGTCATGTGAAATGGAATCCACCTAAGAACAAATCTATGGGTAAGCCTTATTAACCAATTACCAATCATTGCTTAGTTGTACTCACACACCTGGTTATACATATACCCACATACAGCTGTTTTGTCATATATTTCTCTCTCTCTCTCTCTCTCTCTCTCTCTCTCTCTGTGTGTGTGTGTGTGTGTGTGTGTGTGTATAATGCACTTTGAGGGTGCTTATAAAAATAAATAATTTTATACAATATTCTCATGTTTTGATGCTATTTCTGAGGTCTTTACATTCAAACATCCAACTGAGGTTTAAATAATATGATATGACCAAACAAAGCATGAAAATAGAATACTTTTGTTGTTGTTGTGTTCAAGATAGGGTATTACTTTGTATTTGTGGGCTGGCATAGAATTCATTATGTTCTGCAGACTAGTCTACAATTCATGGCTATCCTCCTGACTCAACTTCTCAAAGCTATATGTGGTGGCTCACTCCTATAATCCCAGCCTTAATTTTTCTATCAGAAGATGCTGAATAGTTCTACTACTTAAAGTTTGAATATTAGCTTGAAAAACAGGTCTGTCCTCAAAATAAAATGATGTTTGGTGCTAAACTAAAATTCATGACCTCATCATTTAGCTATTTTTCTGAAGGATACAGGATACAAAGAATCTTCCAAAGAATGACCTTCTTCTGATTGTTGAGGCAGGATGTCACCATATCATTCTGACTAGCCTGGAATGTGCTATTTAAACCAGGATTGCCTTGAACTCACACAGATTTGCCTGCTGGGATTCAAGTCATGCACCACTGTTGAGGGAAGGTCTAATATTGTTTCTGATACATTGAATTCATGCTGAGATATGGTTACCGCCCCTTCTGAGGCATTCTCTTGATTGGTTAATAAAAGTCACTTATGGCCAATTAGCTGGGCAGAAAGAGTATAGGAAGGTGGGAATTCCTCAGATCAGCACAGGAACTCAGCACACACACAGGCTCTCTCTCTTTCTCCCGGGAGACACAGAAAGCGGGAAGGTACTCGCAGGCACATGGTGGTTTGGAATTAGGTGATCTGATTGGGGTTAATTTAGTGTAGCTAATTGAGAGTCTGCCCAGCTAAGGGCTAAGCATTAAAACATTAAAAGTCTTGGTGTGTTTAATTATTGGGGAAAAATACTGTGATGGCTTATAGGCCCTCAGTTCAAGCAGTCCCGGGCTGTTGGACTCCCAGACTCCCCTTGAGCCCAGGCGAATCTCCTGCCAAGCTGCCTGTAATTCTACCGGCCTAATATAACAACTTATATTAATTAACAGAGTTTAGGTTATAGGTGGTGTAGGCCACCTTTGGTCCCGGGGCTCTTTCTCCAGGATAAGTTAGGCAACCGGTTAAGGCATTTGGGCCAGGCCGCCTGCTCCTCTGCCAAGCCGCCGGCTACTCCGCCGGCCTAATATTACAGTTTATACTTACTAATAACTACATTAATTAATTAATTTGCAATTTTCACACCACCACACTTGGCACCAACCAACTTGACATGGATTTCTCTCACTGGACTTCATTTAATGGTGCAGTGTCTTCTAAGTGTTTTGAGAGATATTGTCATAAAACATAGACTATTAGATTTTTCAGAACACTAGTGAAATTAAACAAATGACAATCAAACAAAAACCAAAAACACTGTTTATCCTCCATGTTTGGCTTTCTCCACTCACATGGGACATCTGAGCTGCAGTGGTACCTTTGGTACCTAAATAAACCATAGCCAAGGAAGTTGAGATGCCCCAAGGGGAAAAGAAGATATTTCTATCCTCAGCAGATTCAGCTAGCTTTTTGCTAAACTCCAAGGCAAACTGGTTGATGGACACTGCTGGCGAGACCATTGGGAACACCTATAAAAAAGCATACGATAGAGAACATATAAATGTTAAATCTGTTCCATTTTATTTATTTTTGAAAAAGATCCATCCAAATAGAGATTCAGCTATATACACAGCTATTCATAAGAACCGCATTGATCTTAACAAATTTCTAATCCACTGAGTATTGTTGTCTTATATATTCTAACACTTAAAAACAAAGAATGGAAGAGGCTCACCTCAAAGTTTTGTGGTTATGTGCCTCAGAGAACATCTGGATTCTGACCAATTGAAAGGTGAGTGCCATCACATAGTTTTTCCATTTCCTTGACATTTATTACCTTTATGCCCCTATGAAGTCTTCCCAAGCTCCTTAGGATTAATATTTTCTTCACATATTGCTTTGTGTACCTAACAGCATATGATTCAACACTTTGCCCCAAATAGTTATTTATAGGTACTTTTCTATTACTTATGTATATTCTATACTGTTTAGGATATACTGTGTATTATTTACTTTAACTTGATATTATGCACAATTAAGTTGAAAATTCTTATGCAGAAATTGAGAGTTTTCCTTTTTCCTTACTCACATGTCTTAAACAAAAGAACTCAAAAACTTCCATTTGTTATAAAACACTCATCTTCTAAATTTCATCTCCAATTGCCCTGGCATCATTTTAATTTAAAATACCTTTTAAAAGAGAGTATCTAACATATATATATATATGTATGTATGTGTGTGTGTGTGTGTGTGTGTGTGTGTGTGTGTGCATGTATCTTACTGCTAGTTGTTCTATGGTAAAAAAAAATTCAAATTGATTAACTGACCCTTATGGAATGACTAAGCCTGGGACCTTCTATAGGTACTTGTATTGTGAGGAGATGAGTCTTCTCCCAATAATATATTTCTACTAAGGAATGTACAGTGAAGTCTTTGGGAACACCAGGAGTTCTCTCTCTGTTAGTTTAAAAACTGGAATTAAGGAGAGATATATGTAGATTTTTGTTACGTCACTACTTTATTTTTACAGTCATTGTCATAAAATTCCTTCCACCCACAAAGTTACACTTGATCAAATAGATTTCCAGACTCAGGGTCACACCCAAGGTGTGGTTTCTACCCATTGTGAAATCTCCTTAGGAGTACAGGTAAACACTCTTTGAAGAAATAAAGTCCCTTCCTGGGTTGTGCTTGCTCTATACTCTCACAAAGCCTTAGAAACTTGCCAGCACCTCTGCCTCACAAAAGAGCATCTTACAAATAACTCCACTTCCTTTAAGATCATATTCACTCAGGCTACATTTTGATTGCACAATTTATATTTTTAAAAGTCATGAAGTATATTCACAAGAAAAATGTTTGGCTCTGTGTCAAACCTGCAAGGGAAGAGAGCAAGCAATATCTTAGAATCCAGATATTTAATATCTCAACATGCAGATTATACTTAATATGGAACTTATTTATGCACAATAAGTTCCATAAAATCATACTTTTCTTTAACAAAAGAGATATGCTCTTGTAAAAAGTTAATTTCCACTTATTTTCAGTCTTACTAACATCAGCAGTAATGTATTTGGTATAACCTAGTACATACAAGCCAGAAACCTCTCTGACATTTAAAACACAACTGTAAAGAACTATTAAGCTACCACCTAACCCAGTGGTCAGAAATAAGTTCTGAAAGGTACAGAATTTTAATACGAGACTTTATTGGAAATATTTTAGACATAAGTATTGAACAAACAGAAGATTACTGTGTAATAGTCTCTTTCTCTCTGTCTCTGTGTCTATGTTTCTGCCTGTGTCTGTCTCTCCCTGTTTCTTTCTCTTTCTTTCTCTCCCTCCTCCCCTCTGTATGCATGTATAGAAATGCATGTGTGGACACACATACATGTAGAGCCATAGGACAATCTTCATGTTGTTTCTCAGGAGATGCCCACCATGCTTTTTGAGACGAGGGATGCCACTGGCCTGAGATTTACTGAGTAAGGTAGCTGGCTGACTAGCAAGACTCAGGGATCTACCTGTTGTGCCCTCCCCAGCACTGAGATTGTAAACAGGAGTCACCATGACATGCTGTTCATATGAGTCCTGGGGTTCAACCTCAGGCCCTCATTCTTGTGTTACAAGTGTTTCATTTATTTAACTGTCTGCCCGTCCCCCTACTGTATTATTTACAAAATGAACTGCTCTTTTGAAATTTTCAGAAGATATAAACTGAGTATAATAATATACATCGAATATATATTATATATCATATTATCTATACACACTGAAGAAGATATTAAGAAAGTAAGAAAAATATCATAAAATCTACCATTATATATAAACACACCTCTAGCATAACAGCTTGGACAGAACCTTAAAACCATGCTAGTCCAATGCTCCCATTTAATCTCATAAGAAACTCAGGACCAGAGAAGTTAGATGAGCTGACTAACAATACATAGCTAATGGAGTGTTACAGTGGGAAGTACAACCAAATTCTCTTCACTATGAATACAAATCTTTTGGTCAGAGTAGCTAATGTTGTCTGTAGAATTTTAACAGTTAGAGCAATATTGAGTAATGTAGAACCAACAGAGGGCAAAAGAAGTTTAAAAAGACATGAGTAAGAAGTAGAGGATATGACAGGAGGTATGCTCTTTTTCTTTGTCCCATGAAAGAATATCCAATATCTCTTTCTTGTCATCTCTGATGACAGGGCTGACTCTTACTCTGTGAAGCTACGCATAACAGAATATGGCATCTCCATTGCCTCCCAGGACTTCTTTATTTCCCAGAATCCTTTTCTGAGGGAGTTGCTGTGGTGGAGTGGTTCTGAGGAGTAAGGTGTGCTGGGGACTCAGACATTCCTTAGAAAAGAGAGAAGCTAAAGACACATGGAATGCTGACAGGCAGGAGAGAGGATTATGTAGAAGGCATGGCAAAAACCATTAATTCCATGTATCAAACTTCGCACTGTCAAGTCAGCCACCCCATATGAAGGGTTAGAAGAGTTGGGATTCAATTGTTGCAAAAATGCTCTATTTCCCTTTGTTTAATTGACAGATACAACTCAGTAGTTGGCAAATCCAGACATAACTGGAAGAAAGAAATCCACTCATACTTCTTCCAACTCCAAATGGAACAGCCGAAGCTTCCTTGAAATTAATATTCCTCTTAGTCAAACAAACTTTAAACCAGTTCAAGGTTAAATATCTGACTTGGACAGAAAAGTACTAAGGGAAATGGAAACTCATATGCTTCCGGAGTTTTCAGTAGAGGACGTGGCAACTGCCTACGGCACTACAATAAGGAAAACACACATTTTTTAGCCAAAGAAATATTTACATTACCTTATTTCCCTCTCCTGGAGCAGACTTGGCAAATCGTTCCGTTAGAAAGGGACTGTGGCTGAAGAATTAGGTAACTTTAACTGAAGAAACTTAAAAAAAAATGTAGCCCTCCTCCTTCTGAGCCCCACCCTACATTCACTTTTACAAGTCAATACACTCCTTCCTTTTCAGGCTTATCTTGGTGAAAACTTCCGACAAGTCAGAGAAGTAGATAGCTGATTGCTTGCCTGAATTATTAGTTACCCACATTTTCCATGTAGGACTACATGTAGAGACATGAATTCTGACAAATTGTAACTCATACATTCCAACCTAAATCCCTTCTGTAGGTTGCCAACTGACAGCAATTAATACAGTTTACACTGGTATGTTTCTTCTAAAAAGTTAGTAGTTTCAAAATAATAATGGCCATAAAATAGAAAACATTACTACTGAACGTTTGCTGTTGTTCTGTTAAGATTTCTCTTAATATGTTCTATGAGAAGCACACAGGCCTGGTTCTGTTCTTGCTTGCAGTTGCAGAACAGAACCTGGAGTGTGACTTGGATCAGGGTCAGTTCCTCTACCCACAGAAGCAAGGCTCCTGTTAATGTTTTGGATACTTTGTTAATGTTGGACATTGCTCATCATTTTCTGCTTTTCTTTTCATCATTTTTCTTTTCCCCAGTAGCCTTCATATGGCCACTCTTCTTTATTACACATCACAGAACAATAGAGCACCAGTATCTATTTTCAGGAGCATGGAGGAATGATCAGGAGAGTGAAGAGATGTATGGAAACTTAAAAAAAAAAAAAAAAAGCCCGGAGAAACTGAGGGCCTTTCCATGCACTCGGGGTCCCATTTCCACCTTTCATATGAGTATACGTCTCTCTGATAAACTGAACACTGGTATAGAGTCCACTGTGGAGAGCTGCACTGGACTACAAAAGTGAATAAAACTTGTGGTAGGAAATTCGATGTGCCCATGGGGCCTGTAAAGAGCAGATACCGCTATCCACATCCAGCTCTATTCTTAGCTGAATGCATTATGCAAAGTCTCCAGATAGGTGGACCACTGGCTTTGCCTGACAGCAGTTCAGGGGGGGTAGCTAGAGTTGCACCGCTGCTTGTTCAAGAATAAGAAGGCTTGTCCTCGTTCTTTATGCTTCTTACTCTTGTATCTAGAGTCTAGATATCTAGATACATAACTACATACATTCTGCTGAATAAACCAAGTTGTTTCATCTTTGTAAAAGTTACAAAACAAAATTTTTCTCATTTTCCTCCCTAACCCTTATCTATATTTCTTTCCTACTTGATTAAAATACTTATGTAAAAATATACTGTCTATTTTTATTATTATTCATTTTTTCAAGTTACATCTCAATCAAAGGACCTCCCCTCTGGGTTCCACCCTCTCTCCTTAATATAATCATGCTTGTGTGTTATTTTGTTTCCTATTAGGGCAAAAAAGAACAAGAAGTAGAACTTGGTGGTACAAGGCTATAATGTTAACTGTTCAAGTGGCCAAAGCAGAAGGATCACAAGTTCAAGGCCAGCCTGGGCAACTTAATAAGCCCATGTCCTAAAATACATAGACTGGATTGAACATCAGTGTAGGACACTCTCCTAGCATGTGTGCAGTAATAGGCTCAACAGCTAATACCACAAATAAAAAGACGACAAAGGAAGAGCAAGAGTGAAGAAAACACCGGGGCGGGGGGGGAGGGAGAGAATATGAGGTAATCATATTTTAGTTTTATTATGGTGTTTTGGTTTTTGTCACCACTGTTTGTTGTCTACATACATATGGCATTATGCATGTAGGTCACTAAAAAGGTAGAAGAATAAGAACAAAGTAAACAAGAAGTAAGAGTGTAAGGCAAAGCTTCTCCTGTTACTCACATAATATTCATGCTTAAAGAGTACAAATTCTTGGGTATTCCAAACATTTCAGAAACAGCAAATCTCTAGGCGTAACAAAATCATTTCAGAAGAAACCCAGAAGGAAATGGAATTAAGCAGGAGCAGTGGAGTCCACAATGCCAGTGCCACCTTAGTACCTGAGATGAATCTAACTAAAGAGACTGGGAGCCTGTGACTTGATTGCTAGCACATTCAGCTTCTGTTGAGAGCCTTCTTCCTGTTCTTCAGCTGGTTACCTCTTGTTTTACCTTTACTTTGTCTGGAAATAAGAGCTCTGGTTCTTTTAGCTCCCCAATGAGGGAACCTACTCTGATCATGAGGACTCTACTGTGTTCACCAACATTATGTTGTCTTCCAAAAATTTCTTTCCTTCAAAGGATGCCTCAAAGGACTCTGACATAAACTGTTCTGAATTAATATGTGCCTTTCTTTCTATGAGAAATGGGGTCTGATCCATTTTTCTACAACCAGTCTGTGGTGGTTTGAATGAGCTTGGCCCATAAGCTCACATATTTGCATGTTTAGTCTCCAGTTGATGAACTGTCAAGGAGTGTGACCTTGTTGGAACAGGTGTGGCGTTATTGGAGGAGATGTGGGACTGGACATGGGCTTTGAGGCCCAATGTAGCTCTCTCTCTCTCTGCCTGTGGATCAGGATGTGAAGATCTCAGCTACCACTCCAGCACCATGCATGCCACTGTGCTCCCTCTATGATGATAATAACGGACTAAGACTTTGAAACTGTAAGCCCCAATTAAGTGCCCTCCTTTGTAAGAATTCCCTTGGTCATGGTGTCTTTTGACAGAAATAGAACAGTTACTAAGACAGCATCTGTCTTACTTAAGGTTTCTATTGCTGTGATAAAACACTATAAACAAAAGCAACTTGGGAAAGAAATTATTTCAGCTCATAATGCCATATCTCAGTCCAGAGCAGGAACAAAAGCAGAGCAGAAGCCTGAAGTCAGGGACTGAAGCAGAAGCCATGGAGGAGGACTGTTTCCTGGCTTGCTTAGTCTTCTTTCTTATAGAAGCCAGGACCACATGCTCAGGGATGGCACCATTCACAATGGGTTAGGCCCTTCCACATCAATCATTAGTCAAGTCAATGGACTATAGACTTGCCTCTGGGCAATAACATGGAAGCATTATCTTAAATCAAGTTCCTCTTCCCAGATAACTCTACCTTGTGTCAGGGTCACAAGAAAACAAAAAACAAGACAGGCCACAATTCCACTCGCTCTCATTGTTGGTCTTTGTGCAAGTCATGTTTTTTGTTCTTTGTTCCTTTTGGTTGTCTATTGTTCTATGTTCTTGCTTGTGACACATTGTGGCTAGTTCTTGGGAACCAAAGTGCTATAGCTTGCTTATGGAATGTCTCCATGCATTGAAGTCTTGGTCCTCTGACTGATGCTATTAGAAGATAGTGGAAACATTCAAGAGGTAGAGCCTGATGTAAGGTCAAGATCTCTGGTCACGTGTTTTCTAAGGGGCTTGTGGAGCACTAGTCTGTTTTTCTCCTCTGCATCCCGTCCTTTAAGTGAAAAGCATTGTTCTACACACATTCTACCACATCGCATTGTTCACCACAGACACAAAAACAGCCAGTCTAAAACCTTGGACTGAAACATCTAAGGAAAACAATCTTTTAACTTTATTATTTCACATATTTTGTTACAGTAATGGAAAGATAACTAACAAACAAGGATTGATAAGTATTATGTTCTTCATACATAATGGAGGAAAATAAATACCACTGAGTAAGTAAGCATACTTCTCATTATGTATTCCTAATTATAGGTGAGCTACAGATATATACACATGGCATACAATGATAGAAATATAACTTGTTGTTGCCTTTTGTATGGGTGATTATTGCGGGAGAGCATGGAATGGTTCATATTTTTCCTCCATTGTTAGATCAAATGGCTGCTTTTCTCTAAAAATAAAATTATCTGATCACCTGTTTCTGTAGTGTTATAGTTTCATTAAACAGAGGACAATGATTTGTAAAACTACCAGTATATAAATAATAAATAATACTGTAAATGCTAAAGCTATAAAGACAAAGCAGGAATGAAGATGAACTAAATCGACATCATCTGGTCTTAGGAAACAAACTAACTAATGGCATTGTTGGTGTAAGCATTGTTGGCAGTTTTGCAGTTACTTTTGAGTTCATGTTTAGTGTATAGCAGACATACAGAAATGTGTAGGAAAATCTTCAACTTTCGGCACTTGAGGAAACAATTCTGAGGCTCATGCTACAAAATACAATATAGAAATGAGGTCCTCCCATTTTAAGGTGAGGATAATTTACCACAAAATAGTATCACGTTGGTACGTTTTTTAGTAATAAAGAAAATAAAGGGATGATTTGCCACAAACTGTGGGCCTCCATGACCAGTTCTCCCTGTCATAACTGCCCCTGTTCCACCAGTTGCTACAGTACCCTCCTCGTTGACATCCACTGTGGCTTGATGGAACACCTCGGAAAGAAAAAGGTCATTCCTCTCGGACATTCCTGAGAAGTTGGCCTTGCCCTGGTTGAAGGCGTCCTCCATGCCCATGCCTCTCAGAATGGGTTTGAGTTCATAATGTTGTTCTAGTTTGAACTTGGGAATGTAGACCTCAACATAATCTTCAACCATTGTGTCTTTGCTGGTCCACTTATTGAAATTATCAAAGTTTATTTCACTTTCCAGCTGCAAAGCATAAAGGACAAACACACAAAAAAAGTGAATTTGAGAAAGAAAGAAAGAAGAAAAGAAAAATAACTCAAAGTCTAATGTTAAAAGTCAATTGCCAAGTGGCTGGAGAGATGGCTCAGTGATTAAGAGTATTGCCTCCTCTTCCAGGGACCCAGGGTTGATTCCAAGCACCCACATGACACCTCACAACCATTAGTCCCTCCAGTCTCAGGGGATCCAATTTATTTTTTGGCCTCCATGAATATGCATAGAGTATACAGCCATTCATGCAGGCAATATAGCCATAAACATAAAAATAATAACAAATAATATGCAAAATAAATAAATTGCAAAGCTGAGTGTAGTGCTGCATGCCTTTAAATCGTATACCCAGAAGGCAGAAATAGGTGGATCTCTGTGAATTCAAGGCCATCTTGGTCTATTCCAAGATAACCAATGGTGCACACTGAGTCTCTGTCTCAAAATACATATTCATATTAGATGCTAATTGATCCTCAGTTACAGGTGGGACTTAATGAGCTCCTCTACTAGCTACACTGTTCTTTTTGCTGGCTTGATCTTTTGTGGGTCTTGTGGTTGAACTCACAAATTCTGTGAACTCATCTGTGCAATGACCCTGTCATGTACATAAAAACACTGACAGCTACTAGGGGAGGGAGAGTTGCTTTCTTCATGGATATGCCTCCTAATAGATTGTCCATTTCCAGTGGATAATCTTATATCAGTTCATATTTGGCCAGCACATAATGAACTCAGTGAAGTTAAAAAAAAAAGAGTATATGAATTTCTTCAGAAAAGTATGGAAGCAATTGAAGTAGAAGGAGTAAGGAGTGGACCTTATCAAAGCACATTATTTACATGTGTATGAAATTCTCAAACAATTAATAAAATGTAAAAAGAATTCAAAAGAAAATGAGGCCTCAACCCTACACAAAGAACAGCAGGCAGCTAAAGAATGCTGAGAGTGAGAGAAATTTTGTTTCTTAGGGAAGAGCACACCAATTGCTCATCTAATATCAAATTGTCAGCCCTGAAAACCTACATACGTAACATTAGTCTGGTTACATTTAAGAATATATATGCCAATTCATATATATATATATATGGAGGCATGCAACAACAATTAATGAAAAATAGGCCATGGGTTTGAAATAAAGCAAGGAAGGGTATAAAGAAGGGTTAAAGAGAGGAAAGAGAAAGGAAAAATGTTGTAATTATAATCTCAAAAATTAAAAAATAATAAACAGTTAAATGACTTTATATGTTTAAAATGCAATGGACTGGAAAAATTTTGTAAGATGGTAGCATTCCCAATTTAAAATTTTGAAATGCGTGTGACATAACACATGTATTATCAACTGACTCATTCATTTCTTTGACAAATTGCACACCATATCCAAGGCATAAATGCTCATTTTGACCAAAGGAAAATTTGATGCCAGGTTTTAAGAGAGTTGTAATTATAATGGATTACCAATTCCAAGCCAGTGGACACATCATCAGTCTCCTCAGGAAGCAACAGGAACATACTGATATCTCCAATATACGGAAGTTCTAGAATCTGTGTCTTTAGGTCCTTTATGTATCCAATGTTCAGTTTTTCACGTAGGTACATCATCTGGACATTTTTGGTCTCATGCTGATATTGTTAAAAAGTAAAATATGAAAGTCAATTCTCAGATGTTTAAAATATTTACAGAAAGACAAAATACTTTCTGCTTTGATGCTAATACGAAAATGTGTTTTCTTCAATCAACAAAACAAATTATTGGCATATTTTTAGAGAACATACTCAAACTTAATGTATTTTTAACTTTATAGACAATATTTTTAAAATAATAATACTTAAAATGATCCATGGACTTAGGTAAATTTTATTGAATAGTTACAAAGCGTTTGAGCTATATATTACTTTAGCTTTAAAAATAAAAAAGAACGCCAGGCGTGGTGGTGCACGCCTTTAGTCCCAGCACTTGGGAGGCAGAGACAGGTGGATCTCTGTGAGTTCAAGGCCAGCCTGGTCTACAAAGTGAGTCCAGGACAGCCAGGACTACACACAGAGAAACCCTGTCTCGACAAACCAAAAAAAAAAAAAAAAAAAGAGCACATGGATAATAAATGATGCCATAGTGTAAGTGTAGAACCAATACTTGAGTTCAGGCAAGTGGAATTATAAAACTATGGTCTTCACTTCTATCCATATTGACTCTTAGGAAATTATTGAATAATACTAGTAGTTTAAAAGAGTCAATGCCCAACATTCATGACCTGTAACTAGACAGGTGTAAGAAAATCAATGAACAGTCTCTAAGTTTTCTGTATCCTTGGTAAAGCCCTAAAGTAAGTACATGTTAGGAAAATACATCTTGTCTCATACCGAGTTTACACGGAAAGGAAAAAGCTCCTTAAGTTTCTTCTCAAATGGTGTTTTCCACTTTCCTTTGAAGTAGACAGCATTCACCAGGACCATCTTGGTGTCTTCATCTACAGAACCTTCAGGTAACAGGTTTGGGATTTCACCTCCAGAGAACACAACAAAGGTTTAGCTTTTTATAATAAAAAGTATAAAGAGAAACTGTATAAATATTGCATTTAAAGTACAATTTTTATAATATTTGAAAACATTTTATTTCCTTTTATATTATTTTTCAGTTTTTCAGTAGTCTATAGCTTATTCAACTAAAAAGGCATTGAAGGAGAATTGGTTGGACAAAATTTAAGGGATTGTGGGTGAAATTCAAGGATAATTTTTAAAAAACCATCAGTTTTCTATGTTATAAAAAGAGAAGAAAACATTTCCAAAGTTTTACCTTTGGTTTGAGTCTTGACCCAGGAATTAATCCTTTTCCTAGCTTCTTCTGCACATTTAAGGAAGTCTACTGCCTCTGGCTCTGTAGAATAATATTTCTTACAGAGTTGCATATATTCCTTTAAAATAAGAATACACAAAATGTTACATACAGCATAGGTTGAAAAATGGATGGTGTGACAAATTACAGGCTCCAACAAAATCATGGAGACTTGGACAGAACAGGAGGAGGGTACCGATCCAGGGAACAGGGTCACTTTCACAGTTAATCCCCAGCTCTACTCTGGTCCCAGTTCCATCTTCCATTTTGATAAAGACCCTAAATAAGAACAAAGATAGAGCTTGGGGAATAGAGAACAACTGAAGTTCGCCACTGGGAAAGCAGTCACATCATTGTCATAATATGCTGCTCTTCACGTGGGACACCTGCAACAGGAAAAGAGAGACCCACAGAGAGAAGACACAGTAAGTCCATCCTTTGGAAGCTCACTTGTAATTTTGACTGTGCTACTGTAAATTGTAGAAACATGTTTCAAAACTAACCCCACTGCTAGTGTTGGAACCAACCCTTCTAGTTACAAGCTTCACTTACTTCCTTGAATCTTGCAGACTTTTCTCCAAACAGTTTATTGGCACTTTCCAATGAATAATCTCCCAAGCATGTGTTGATTGCAGAGCTGAGAGATTGGAAGGATGAATGGACTTTATCTCTTGCTTGTGCCTTATTTGAAAGAAGAAATTTTCATTTATGACTTGGTAATACAACTAAAGAATCCTGAATCAATAACATTCTCTCAACACAAATATACATATATATACACATATACATATATATGAGTGTGTGTATAGTGTGTGCATGTGCATGTGTGTAATATATATAATATATTTTGTATATTACCTTATTATTGAGAATACATACAAACATACATATATATATATATATATGCCCTTAAGATATTTATCATAACAATGAGTTTGAGTGTTCTTTCTATGGATGGGAGAACTGTGCTATATTCCCTCTCAGTTCAACACTATGACTTTGAGACAAGAAGCCAGCTACCTGTAAAACAGCATCAGGATAATTTTCCCTCTGTATCTGCTGGGTGAAATCACAGCTGCTGAATTTCTCTTGGGTTCCTGTGGTGGTGTCAAAGTCACCAACTTTGTTAAACTGCAGCACCTGCAATCAGAATCAGAAGGAATGATGACACACTCATGAAAAATTACTTCACTTTGAGTCAGTTGTTCAGGTACCTCTAGTTTAGCGTTTCTCAACCTGTGCGTCATGACTTCTTTGGGGGTTGGCCAACCCTTTCATAGGGGTCACCCAAGACCCTCGGAAAACACAAATATTTACATCATGATTCATAAGTAGCAAAATTACAGTTATGAAGTAGCAAAAACTAATTCTACGGTTGAGAGTCACCACAATATGAGGAACTGTATTAAAGGGATACAGGAAGGTTGAGAACCACTGATATAGATAGGTCTGGCTTTGTGCCTTTGTATGTGGTAGACAAGCATAGGCACTCTTTCCTTGTCATAAAAGTTCATGAAGTGCTTTTACTAATTTATGTACAAGACATTCTAGAAATCAATACTATTATGAGATGATTTATGAAGTCTACCCTGAGTTTTCTGACTTTCTTCCAGCCCACAAACTGTCTGGAAAAAAACACCAATATTTTAATGCTGTATTTTATTTTTGTATTCTTAATATTTTTAAATAAAGCAATAGAACTAACCCATCCCCTCTTTGCTGAAGCGATCTTTCCTAGTAAATATATTTTTAATATTTATTTATTTATTTATGATTTCAGGTTACATCTCCATCACATTGTCCTCTTTCCACCCCCCACCAGTCCCACCCTCCCACCCTCTACCCCCTATCCCCAAAGGAGTGGGATGGACCCTACATAACAGTCCCCCATCCCAGTTTAACAGCCATATGAGGGCCAAGAGCATCCTCCCACACTGGGGGTATACAAGGCAGCACCACTAGGGCAAATGTCTCATTGACAGGAAAAAAAAGTCTATGTTCCTGTTCCCTTTGGTGCATTGGTTGTAGTATAGTTATCCTGTACTATATGGCTAAAATCCGACTATAAGTGAATAGATGCCATGTGCATCCTTCTGAGTCTGGGTTAGCTCACTCAAGATGAGATTCTCTAGTTTCATCCATTTGGCTGCAAATTGCATGATTTCGTTGTTTCCGATGGCTAAGTAGTATTCCATTGTGTAGATGTATGACAGTTTTTTTAATAATTTATTTTTTATTTCTTCAAGTTACAGCTCAATCACAATCCCCTCCCTACTCCTCCCTCCAGTCCCACCCTTCCACCCTCCTCCCCCTCAACCCCCCATCCTCTTCCCTTCTTTTTTT
>CAJQZJ010033173.1:1856433-1873508 GCA_907164525.1 Lophiomys imhausi | reverse complement strand
TTTTTTTTTTTTTTTTTTTTTTTTTTAGTTTAAGGTATTTCTTTTCCCCCCTAACAGCTCTCCCTTTCAGTCCAAAAAATGGTTCTTTTTCTTATAACTATAAATACAATACAAAACAACAGAAATAAATAGTTTTTTAATCCATTCTTTGGTTGAGGGACATCTGGGTTGTTTCCAGTTTCTAGCTATTACAAATAAGGCTGCTATGAACACATGAGGAAACTTCCTTGTGATTTGTTTTTAGGGTGAGGGAAGTTAGAAGCCACAGTGAGCTTTAGCATGAATACAGGTCACCTAAAAAAAGGTATTCATACATACTTTATACATCCACAGAGAGAAATTAATATCTGTTTCAGGGGCAATTTTCAGGTATTTAACACACTGAATCTCTCTTTCCGTAAGTAAGTACTTTCATACAGACCAGTGAAGGTGGTAAATGTAGACCTCCGTAAAGCTCTCTCAAGTCCCTTCTCCACAAAACTGTCACCAGCTCCTCTTATTCTTCCACAGACTCATATACACAGGCCCCCTACCTCATGCCTTTAGAAATCTCTGGCCCTGCAGCACTTCCTCATGAGGCCCATAGTGAAAAGGAAACCAACTTGCAAATGGACTGGTAATTTCAGCTTTGTCGTGAAGTAGACAACCATATCTAGCCAGTTGGTGAATTCCTAGACTAGAAGGAAATGTGTTGGTATTTGGAGGTCTTTCTCTGCTCACCAAGTCATATGCCATAGGCCCGCCCTCTCCCTCTCGCTCTCCCTCTCCCTCTCCCTCTCCCTCTCCCTCTCCCCCCTCTCCCCCCCTCTCTCTGAAAGAAGAAATATTTCCTGTATAGGTTTTCCTACCTCCTATAGGAATTGACCCTTAAACCGGAATTCGCCTGCAGAGCAAGAGAGCCTCCCTGAATCCTAGTAAACTTCACTGATGGCAGTGTCTCTTCAAATGGGAAAATGAGGTGACTCTGGCCCATACAGAAGTCCAAAGAGGCAGCATGGCTGGGACAGAATCACAGATGCATACTAAACATAGAGCTGACAAAATCTCTTGCCTGTACATCAATCTTCTGGAGACCTGTGCTGTCTAAAGGATTACCCATCCTATCCTGGATCCTCTTTCTGTTATAACAATAATGTGTCTTCTAGCTTACCTTTACCCAGCCGGAAGTCCTAAGTATCTTAGCTGTAAAATGAGTATGATAATCATTGCAGCCATGCCACAGGATGCTGAGTTATATAAGCTCCTGAGAGGTTTTCAGAAAGGTCATGTATACAAATTATAATTAGAATTATTAAGATTTAGCTATTACTACAATTAGTCTCTTGGTGCTTTATATATTGTCTGTCATCTTCACAGTTAGCTTAGCTGGTAAGTTATAGATGTTTGTTCCCATTTTATAAGTGAGAAAAATGAGACTCAGAATATTTCAATGCCTTTAAAAATTTAGCTAAGGGCAATGATAACAATTATCACATAAAAGTCTTCTGTTGTTTAATCTAGAAGGAAAGCAGGAAACATGGATAAGGCTGGTGTTGCAGCCCATATTTCTTCCCTAAATTAAAGAAATTCTCTTTTTATTTCGAAACCAATGAAGTTATCACTTGAATTCTAAAATTTCTTCATGTAGCAGAGTTACAAGAAAATTACAAGGTGCCACATACTGTAAGAACTTTCTTTCTTTAGGAAATCTGTCTCTGTATAGAGTAACCACTAGATGAATTTTTCTTTAGTATAACAAAATCAAATTTTAGTAACCAAGAGTATTTCATCTGGGATGTACACTTTAGTTATATTGTTCCTGGTCCTTTACATTTAAAAATTGAAAACACTAATGCTTTCTAAGGTTTTGTAAAATGTGGTTTACTATGTTTTTTTCAAGGCAAAGAAAATAAAGAAGAAAAAGTGTTACACAATTCTGCTACTGTCAGAGTTGAACAATTGAGTTGTGTTGTAAGACATGATGTTTAAACCGCCACAAGCATAGAGTGGAATCTATCTGCCTCCTGACCTGCAGTGAGATTGGCTCATGTTGTCTCTGTGAAACTTTGTACTTAAAGAGAGGCTCACCTAAAATGGGTCACCATGTTCCTGAGAAGAATGTATTTATGCTCAGATATGATTCATGTGGGAAACCAGGAAAGAGCCAATGGCATTTTGGTGTGACTGAAAGCACAATGCATGTTTGTACTCAAAGCAAAGCATATATTCTTAATATTTGAATGCATGTGAACCCAATGAAATTTTAATTATAGGATTTCCACATTCAAGTCTCTGACATAACAAGTAACAGGATTGTGAGAAATTTAAATACATTGTGTGAATCTTCAGGAGTGTTGTAGTATGTAGTTTAAGTAGTTCTGAAGTCTGGGAAAGAGTCTCCTATGTGAATCTGTGTCCAATTATCAAGGAAGGAAGACAGAAACCTTTCCCATGATGTTTCACATGTTGTCCATGTTGACTGAAGCCTGGCTGACTGAAATATCCAGCCCTACTGTGTAGACAGCTTTGTAGTTGAAAACGTGGGGAAGTCCGTTAAAGCTGTATCTCACTATGCATCTTTATGGGTATGCTGACAAATGCCACAGTGCTTTTTCCATCTTTCTAACCCTGGCTTGAAACCATCAGGAGACATTCCTTATAAGAAAGAGGAACAACCCCCTACCCAAGAGGCAGAATGTTAAGAGGGAGCCTCAGCTGGGAGTTAGGAAGCTAAGGGTGCTCTTGGTAACAACTTGCCAGTGATCTCATCTGTACAATGATATTTGACTTTATGAGCATGATATGATTTAAAGGAAAGGTTTTGTTGGTAGCTCTTTTGGTCCCTACAAAGATTCTGACATCCTTCTGCTGTTTGCAGTAGAGTAGTTCCTGGTTCAGACATTTCATAGGTTTAAACTTACAGAATCTGTTTCTTATTGACTAGTAATGATAATCATGCCACTGTTTTTTCTTCCTTAGAGTCAAGATGATCTGAGCACAAAGCAAGAGAAAGCCTACAATTCAGTTCAGAAAGCACTCAGCTCTGATGTGAGGTTTAAAGCAAACTTACTTTGGCCATCTGGCGTTCAGTGTCAACCCTGGCACCAAGGAAAACCATGGCCAATGTGGATGAGATGCTCCATGGAGAGATAAAAATATTCTGGGCAGGGTATGCTTTTTCTATTTGCTTAAAAACATTGAGGGCAAACATGGTGTTTGCTATGGAAAATTCTTCCATTGTTTCAACCTAGAAGGAAAGTGGAAAGAGAAAACACTCTGAACAATGAAGTCAGCAGAGTAACATAAACTGTGTCCTGCTTAAAGCTCCCTTTCTGTCTTTCCCCCATGAAACGAAATGAGGGAAGGTGAAAACATTTTACGGACAGGAACCCTGTGCAGCTTGCTGTGCCCAGGTATAACATTCCCCATCACCATCTTAAACTCTGAAAGCATTTTAAACCAGAAAACCTGGACTTTCATTTTCCCCAGACTCTGTACCCTATGTGGCCAATCCTGATATATGATGAATGGTTTTATAATGAGGAATGAAACTTTGTAATAGTCATATAATGAAATGACCAGTAATAACAATAACACTCATTTGAATTCTTACTGTCTACATCATCAACACTAAGCTCTACTAAACATTCTACTTCTGTAATCATTTAATCCTCACTGGAATCCTATGAGGAAAAGGACTTGTACTCCAGTACAAAAGAAGCAACTGCTGCTACACAAAAGCTAGTTGACCATGCCATCAACAACAAAGGGTGGGAGGGGAAATTGAAGCCAGGAAGATGACCTCCAGACTCACACTCAACCTCCATGTTTCACCCATATTCATACTATGCATACCCACACTACATACACAAATATGCACAGATATGCAATGTAATAAACATATCCCAATGGATGCCACTTGTACACATTCTTGTTGGATTCAGGTGAGACAATCTTTCAACATCTCTAGTTTTAAAAGTAAACAGACTTGTTTGAGGGTTGGTATCTGTACCCGTATCCTACCATTCCCACCACACATGCCTCAGCCTTGCTCTAAAAGGAGTTCCTATGGACTAGAGAGTTCACTTCAGTACTCTCCTCTCCTGTCACACAAATCCAGGTCCCCGCAGGAACTCAGGGATAATCCAATGTGTAGGAACCACAAGAATACATAATTTATAGCTATCTAAAAATAAAGGACAGGCACCCCTTTCATGACTTAAGGCTATGCATGCAGCTAGATGCTTGGACACACCAAAGAGTGTGTGTGTAGGAAGGGATGCTGAGCAACCACCATTTTCCTAGTTGTCGATTTTTCTTTCATCATAATCTAAAATAACCTATAATTATCAAAATACATAAGTATACCAAACAATGCCAACACTCATCTCTTTGTAAACCTTCTGGGACAAAGAGTTTCCAGAACTGAGGAGTAGTGGAGAGTCCACTGGATGAAGCAACCCTATAGCGACTGCCTTGACTGTCTACAGAAGTGTTATGGGAGAAAGAAGAATTTGCACCAAAATTTGTCATTTATAACATAATGCAATTCCATTTGGTAAAGAAAAGGAATAAATTAAATTGTGCCCCTTAAATTCTTTCCCATTCGCTTGATTCTTTTTCATTTATTAGTGTATGTGTTGAGGCAGGAGACACATGAGTGTGAGCATGGGTGTACAGGTCATGGCATGGGGCATGTAGAATTCAGAGGACAACTTTGTGGAGCCACTTTTCTCCTTCCATGTCTCCATGGGTTCTGGGACTAGAACTCAGGTCACTAGGTTTCTGTGCCTCACCAGCCCACTTATTTAACTTTGTCATGACCCTAGGAGGTATGACTGGCTGCTTTACAGAGTGCACTCAAAAGCTCCTGGAGGTTGCACAACTGATGTGAGGTCCCAGAGCTCAGTGCAGTCCTGCAAGGGTGCGGCTGGGATCTGCCACAGGTAGCCCATTGACTTCCAGGTGGTTGAATACTTCACAGGCTAATGCAAGGCTTCACTATGACTGTCAGAATTATGGAAGTGATATATTGAGAAATACTACAAAAGGGGAAATAAAAAAAAGTAGCAAGTCCATATTGCTCCTTGAAAGTTAAATTAAAAGAAAACAGTATTGCTTTCCTTTTGGCTTCATCGCAGATGCCAAGTTAAGGTAGTTTGTTCAGAAATCAACTTCTTCTTCAGTGACCTTTAATTATGATGACAAGGCTTTATGCATAGGCTTCCTTAATAAACTATTTTAAAATTATGAATAAAATGTTTCTCTTTTACTATGTGAAATTTCAATGAGGGATCAGTGCTTGGAGAGTGCATCCCAATATCTCCTACTCATAAATCTGTATAGTCTTACTTTGGCATTAACAAAATTTAGGAGTCAAGACCAATCATCAGAAAGGGCAGTTAATGTTAAATTAGAACTTCAGATAATTTTATAGAGAACAAAAAGTTACTAAGTAGAGTGAAATTGTCCCAGATATGTTTACTTCTTTAAGACCTTGTCTCAGTCTGAGGATATGACCGAGTACTGGTTGTGAAGCAACCTATGTTCAGACCCCCAGTTCTAGCAGTAAAGAAAAGAACGGAACTAAACAACCTGAATTATTTCATATTAGAGAGACTGCCTTTGAACTCAGCATGTATCCAGGGATGATGTTGAACTTCTGATCTTCCTTTGTCTGCCTAGAAAGGGCTGAAATTGCACATGTGTGTAACCAAGCCTGATTTATACAGTAGTAGAGATTGAATCCAAGGCTTCATGTATGCTAGAAAAGTAATTGACCATCTCAGCAACATCCCTTGTCCTGTACTTTTATTTTTTAATAAATTGCTTTTAATCAGATTTACATGAAACGATAGTTGATGTCTTTATTGACGTTACCTAATTAGGTCTTCTATATTCTATTTAATGGGAATAATCACATACCCCATCTCCTTTGGAATTTCTGCTATAATAACAAAATGTGAAGATGTAGATATTGCAGGTCTAATTCATTCCAGAGTCTTTGCTTTTCCTACAAATTCCTCAAATAATATTTGAAAGCTTCAAACTAGTATAAATATCCACATCATATTCCCTGACTCTCAGATGAGCCCACATCTTATGTTTGGATGGGACTCTTCCCAAACAATACAAAAGTGAGGTCATAGCATGACGTTAGTATCACATCTCTCTGAACAGGCACACATGTGTTGAGCTAACAGTATAATGAGCCATACAATTCCATATGCTTCCAAATATGATACTATTATTAACATTAGGATGAATAAATGGAAATTACCTGCTGGGTTGGGCTCTCTCCTCTCTCTGCTGGTTCCTGCAATACAAGTTTGGCAAACGCACTAGTGAAACTTGGAAAAGGTGATGAATTTGGGAGGTGCCAAAGGCTCACCTCCTGCCACACTCCATCTCCACAGAAGCCCTGGGTGTTAAATTGGATTTTGCTGTGGCATTTCAAACATTTTTTTTGTGTGTAATCACATAATAAAAATGTTTCTAAATTGTTTTTAAAAATTAGTGAAAACTAAAATGAGACAATAGTGACAAACATCCCATCAAAAATAAAGCACATGTCCCAGAAATTAGAAGTATTTAAGTTGACAGTTTTCATAATGAATAAATATCTTCTTACTAGAGATTAAATTGTTGGCTTGGTCAACCAACCCATCAGTTAATTTATTTGGTATTTCTCCTTCACATAATTGATCCATTACAGAATTAAGTAAAATAAACATATTTTGATGCTAGATTGTCCTGACCCAAATTGCTGCTTAATTTTTATAGTTTCAGGCTGCTAAATTTAGGTGAAAACTGAACTTCATTTATTTATATCTATTATAATGAAATATTTTAATATTTGTTGCTATTTATGTCTAATTTCATATCAGAACAGTAGCTAATACAAAACATATATTTATAACTTCTTCATGTTCAATGATATTAGCGTTGAAACTCCAATAAGTGTACATTTCAGTTTCAGTTTGACTAGTGATACATAGGCCTTTGCTGTCCTCTGAGACTCAAAGATAACCAGTCAGAAACTTAACTCGAGTCTTAAACCAAAGTATCTCTAGTTAAACAAGTGAAAAAGAAAACATGGTCGTATGTTTGTACTCACCCTCTACACAAGTCAATATAATAAATACTGCTATGAAGGGAGAGAGAAAAAGGAAGCCCTGGATTCACTGGAAGTGGCCAGGAGAATTGCTGAAACACATTATTACCTCGTTATCTTCTGAGCGGCTGACAGACAGGAAGTGCTCCTTGGAAAGCCGGCACAGTGTAGACAAGGTAATGACTGGTTTTATAAGGCTCAGCCCCTCCCACGCAGCTCTTTTTTTTTTACTCTTTAATTTGAATTCTTTGTATGATTCACCATTTTACTCATAAGGAAATCATTAAAAAAGAAACACTTGTTTGTAGTATTTAGTTTAAGAAACAACTTGAGAGTATGACATCATTCAAAAATTCAAGAGTTTAGCAATTTCCATTTTAAATCTATTAACAGAAATCTGCACCCTGAACACTTAGGTCTTTCTCCTTTCTATGGTTAGGCAATGATAACATTAAATTTCATGATACACAATCCACCTTTGGACAGATATCATTTGTGGGAGTCTTTGCAATAAAGGATATGATCTTTTCTTTCCTTTGGGTCTACGAAGTCTCAAAGGACTCTCCACACATAAGAGGAAAGAGGAAAAACACAATTGTTCTCATTTAATAATTATTTTAAACTCTGGTTTTCTCAGAAATAATAGCCTACATAATTATGGCTACTGTCTCAGGACACAAGCCAAAGAACTTTTCATATGCCCTTGAGTACATAATTGATCTTTACTTAAAACAATAATAACCTACTGCTTACATTGACTGAAAATTGTAATCTTGAACACTCATTTGGGAAAAATCAAGAAAGTTTTATTTTATTTTATTTTATTTATTTACCTTTCTTTTTTTACCTTTCTTTTTTATTTTTATTTTTTATTTCTTCAAGTTACATCTCAATGGCAATCCCCTCCCTACTCCCCCCCTCCATTCCCACCCTCCCACCCTCAACCCCCCATCCTCTTCCCTTTTTTTTTTAAGTTTAAGGTATATCTTATTTCGCCCAACAGCTCCCCCTTTCAATCCAACACATGGCTCTTTCTCTTATAATAATAGATACAATACAAAACAACAGAGGTAATTAGGCCACAGTTATGAGGGTTATATGGCTTAGCGTACATTCCCAATGTCCAGTCCATATGTATTTGGCACCTGACTTTAACTTTCTACTATCTAACCATCTCCATGAGTTTAAAGTTTTATCTAACTCAACATTCATACTAACTTGCAACACAATTTTAAAAGCATAATCTTAGATCTATATCACTCTCTTGACTCCTAAACAACTCAAAATTTAATTATGAGACTCTAGCTATCTATTCTTCAACCACCTCAGAGACCTGAGAGGGATAAATATATCTGATTTTATAGGAAGTACAGGGCCTGCAGCTTCCCAAACTAAGAAATGACATACCAGTGGCTGCCTGGAAAGATCCCATTTTCTCTCCATACATTACAGCATCGATCTTCAGTTGTTTGGCCCCATTTCTCTGACAGACATTGATTGTAGAGCAGAGGTTATGAAGGACTTTCCTACCCTGAGAGCCAGGCTGTCGACTTACCTGCTTCCAAGTTTTGTCCTTTTTGGACAGCATTCTGTCTACAGTTGGAGCAAGGGGCTTTTCCTACCAAGAGATAGGCTTGTAACTAATTCAATCATCTCCCACTGGATATTCTTCGATGCTCATCTTCTACTTCGAGTAGAATAGGGGGTGCTGTCAGGAGTTGATATGTCTCGATATAAAAAAAATTTAAGTTAAGAAAACATCATTGAATGCCATATTCTGCAGATCTCTTGAGGTTTTTGAAGAGGCCCTATCTGTCTCTTATATTAGGATAAGCAGATGTTGCTTGTCTCTTAGCAGCTTTATTTCTGATTAGCTTCGAAAATAACTATAATAGACTGTCATAGTACCTAACACAATGATCGGCTTGCATGACATTAGTTTGCAATTCTTAATTATCCTAAACAGTTTATGACAAATAGTAGCAAAAGGCCGAAACTTCACATTTCATTTTTTTCTTTACCCTCTAACCCTTCCATCCCATTTCTCTGGGGTGGGTTGTCCCTATATAACAGTCCCTCATCTCAGTTCATAGGTCGTATGAGGGCCAGGAGCTTCTTCATTCATTGGGTGTCTATGAGGCAGTACCACCAGTGAAAAGTGTCTCATTGCCGGGGAGAGAGAACTAAAAAACAAACAAACAAATAAGTAGACAAACAGATAAGAAAGAATGAAAAATAGAAAAAATAAATAAAAAATAAAAAGTCTATGACCCTGTTCCCTTCGGTTTGTTAGTTGTAGTATCGATATCCTCTACTATATAGCTAAAATCCTACTATAAATGAATAGATGCCATATGCATCCTTCTGAGTCTGGGTTAGCTCACTCAGGATGAGCTTTTCTAGTTCCATCCATTTGGCTGCAAATTGCATAATTTCATTGTTCCTGAGAGCTGAGTAATATTCCATTGTGTAGATGTACCACAGTTTTTTAACCCATTCTTCAGTTGAGGAACATCTAGGTTGTTTCCAGTTCCTAGCTATTACAAATAAGGCTGCTATGAACATAGATGAGGAAACTTCCTTATGATTCCGTGAGGAGACATTTGGGTGTATACCCAGAAGTGGTATGGCTGGGTCCTGAGGGAAAGCTATTCCAAGTTTTCTAAGATATCGCCAGACTGACCTCCATAGTGGTTGCACAAGCCTGCACTCCCACCAGCAATAGAGGAGGGTTCCCCTTTCTCCACACCCTCACCAGCATGTGCTGTCATTTGAGCTTTTGATCTTAGTCATTCTGACAGGTGTGAGATGGAATCTCAGAGTTGTCTTGAGTTGCATTTCTCTGATGATTAAGGATGTTTAGCATTTCTTCAAGTGCCTCTCAGCCATTAGGGATTCCTCCTTTGTGAATTCTCTATTTAGCTCCGTCCTCCATTTTTTGATTGGATTATTTGGTTTCTTGGCATTTAATTTCTTGCGTTCTTTGTAGATTTTGGATATTAGCAAATTTTAAATATACCAAAAAATGTTGAGAAAAGAAGGGATAAAAAATTTCACATAACTAAATGTAATCTTGAATTTTAAAAATATCATATTGTTAGAATTTACTAGAAAGAATTTGGAAACACATCTTCCAGATCACGTCTCATCTCTTAATTCTACATTTCTATAAAAGAGCACAAACACAAGGCCATGAAATGTACCACGCTTCTCCCCAGTGTGCATGGAGGACCCCAAGATTTTGATTAGAGAGCTAGGAAGAAGGTTTCAAATGTCACCAAGGAGACTGAGACCGTAGATGGTGACAGTGTTACCTTCTGTCCCTAGGAAGGTGATTTGATTATCCTACACCAAAAAGAACAATCTGAACCATAAAGTGGCTTCTTGCTAAATTGTTTTTGAGTAAAGTTGAGTAAAATGCTAAATCTCTCTAGAAAGACCCTGCAGTATGGTCACTAAAGAGAGAGATTCTGAAAGATTTAGAAAGATTTGCTTTAAGTTCCCTTCTCCACTTTCTAATTGTATAATCTTTCACCTATTTATCACCTTTTGTAAGCATTACTTTCCTAATAACATCACACAGCTGGGAGTAATAATTATTTAGACTAAAAACAATCCTTTTCTGTAATCATTCCCTTCATTTTATTTGTATATTTTTCAAATACTCCTTGATCTCAAGGGATAAACTCAGTTCTGACCTATCAGTTCTGAGTGAATTTTGTTGGGTTATGTTTTCAGAAAACAAAGCAAATCAAATTGTTCCTTAGGAGAAGGGAAGATTCAAGGGAAATGTCCATACCATACACCATTAACTCCGGCCATGCCAGTCACTTTGATTGTATGCCTATGTGATGCTAGAAGAAGCTGCAGCCATGTTATATCCAGAGAGCAAGGATGAATTGTTTTTCAGATGTCAAACCATATCCCAGATATCAGAGCTCCTCCAAGTCAGCTCCCTAAACCACTGAACCTCCAGTGTCTGTTCTTACTGTTGTATGAGATAATAACATACACTTAATGTATAAGCTTTGTTACACACACAATAAATAAATAAGTAAGTAAACAAACAAATAAATAAATAACAGTGGCAGCCTGGTTAGCACATTCCTAGTGGCAAAAACCCATCCAATCCCAGAGCTCCTTTCCACTGCCAAATAAATGAGACGTTTTTATAAACTAAAACCATAATGCTTTATTCTAGAACAAATGGAACTGGTATTCTTATTCTTACTTCATCTTCTAGGAAAATCTGTATGAAATAAGCAAACGTGGAAAATTAAAAGATATAAAGATATTTTCCCCACCTATCAGAAAATAATTTAAGTAATTATGGTAGTACCCATGATTGTTCATTCAAGGAAGAAAGAATGCAAATGCATTGCCACTGTCCTTTATTTACTATAACTAATCCATCGAACAGACAATTAGTGAGTACCTACTAGGAGCCAACTATCTGGCTTAACCATTGAAGAACATAGTTGAAGTCCTATTATGTATCTAACGTTAGATACATAATAGGACTTCAACTATGCAAACACAATATGTACAGAAAAATGAGTTGAGAAAATATGCCAAAACATAAATGTTTATCTTACTTGAGATAATTATATTTTTTTAATTTTAAAAGTATTTCTACATGCTCCATCTTACATAGACATTACTTTTATTTGTGGAATTATTTTCTTGGTAGTTTTTTTTGTTGTTGTTGTTGTTGAGAATCTTTTGTTTCTTTCTTTCTTTTCTATGGTAATAGGCAGTGAACCTAAGACTTCATGCATGCTAGTCAAGTGATCTACTATTGAACTGTGTCTCCCATCCTACAGGTACTGTTAAAAATCAGAAATACATTATCAAAGAGTCTATTTTTGAGTGCTTTATCCTCAACTAGCAATACACAAACCATTGTGTATAAAGAACAAATAATTTTTGAGCTAAATTCTAATATTTTAGAACTTGGTTACATGTAACCCTTAAGTGTGATGGTTTACATGTACTATGCTGCTTGTTGATTGTTGAAGGGACAGTCTGTGTAGTGTCTGTCTCCCCTGATGGATGGAAATGACCACGGGACCCTCAGCCATGAGTTCTCCCGTGGTTAAGCCAGATAGTCAGCTCCTAGTAGGTGCTCACTAATTGTCTGTTCAATGGATTAGCTACAATAAATACAGGACAGTAGCAATGCATTTGCCTTATTTCCTCCTCTTTGAATGAACAATAATGGGTACCACCATAATTACTTAAATTATTTTCTGATAGATGGGGAAAATATAAATTAGAAACATACATTGTCTCTACATTAGCAGAAATACCATTGAATTTACCCAGCAGTTGGAAGTCAGAAAAGAGATACATAAAACTCCACATGTGATGTTACCTCACCGATCTTTCAGTAAGAGACATTAAAACACTTAATTTATAGCCAATATTAACTGGCTGTGGCATTTGTGTAAAATTCTTAACCATTAGGTGTCAGCCGCTGTGAACAAGAGACAGTAAAAACAGTTGCCTCCATGGTATGAATTTGGGAGTATCTTGGCTAAAACACTTTCCACTTGACCTTAAAAAAAAAAAATAACTTTAACATCAAAAATGCCTGCTCTTACCATTAGCAGTAAAGTACAACACATTAATGGCTCAGGAAGAATGTGCTGTGGATCTAAGTTCACGCACAGGGTTGGTGAAAGCAAAGGAGGCAGGAAAGGAGTGTCGGGCATGTGAAGACAGTGAACAAGAAACTGGGGATCCTTTTAGTGAGGTGGCCCAGACCAGAGAAATAAAGTTCTTTCTCTAAATCCAAAACAGGGGCAAAACTTGTGTGTTTTAAGATAAGGCCCCAGGCTAGCCTGAGTGTGAGAATGTTTGCCTAACAAGCTTTGTTAGGGAGTGTAACACCTCTGGCAGCGTATTTATCTTGTTACCAAGTGAAAGCCCAAACACAAATACCTGGGTTGGGAAGCTGTTGGAACAAAGATCCAGTATTCTGTGACTCAGCTACTTGAGAAAACCACTAAAGATCTTAAGATTTGTCATTCTAAAAGCATGCATGGGACACTTTCAGAACCTAGTGTGACGCATTGATCACACACATCAGACGAAACTGGATGCTTGAAATCTAGTGTTTCCTTAGAGAGAACAATGATATAATGTTACACTCAAATAGACTTAACTGCATTTATCATCCAACCTACATTACCTTTGTGAATAATTCATGAGCAAACACTTATATCTATATTATTTGTATTTATATTCATATGTATTTATATTTATGTAGCCTAATTTAGTTTCTGTTTCTGTCCCATTGAAATTACCCAGCAGCTGGAAGTCAGAAAAGAGATCCATAAAACTCCATATGTGATGTTACCTTACTGATCTTTATACAGCTGTTATTGTATGTCTAGAGAAAGAAATACATTTTCATTTTAAATTTTATAAAATACCTTTACAACACAAACTAAGAGCAAATAATCTTTCCACAATTTGGCATTTATTACTTCTGTTTTATCCTTTCATAGATTTCTGCATTTTTAAGGGTAGATAAAATAGCAGACTTATCAGTAGTGCTGTTAATGTGCAAAAATGATGTATACATGGAACTTAGATGCTGTCCTCCATAAAGTAATGGGCAAATCCCTCAAATCCCTTGATTTTAAATAAGTGGCAAGAGAACTTCATGTATATTGCCTCCAGGCTGGAGTTTTCATCTCCTCCCATTCCTAACAGCCTTATTTAGACCTGGGTAAAACTGAGGAGGATAGAAAAGGAATGATTTCTGTTCGTGAGTCATAAGCACTCCAGACAGAGGCAGGAAGATGATTGATGGGTGGGGAAAGAAAGGATAGGAGCCCTGGAGATCCCAGATGTCCCTCCAGTCTTGATCTCTCCTCTCATCCGGAAACCTGCAAATCTAGCCTCCTCATGGATATCTCCACTTGACCATCTTACAGCTTTTTAGTTCACCTCTCTAAACTGACACAAGTCCCTTTGTCCCAGACTGAGTTCTCCTCACCTGCTTCCTCTCTGTCTGGCAATCACCCAGTTAAATTCAAAGTGACACCCTTTACTTGTTTTAAATTTGCCTCTTCTGTCTCTGTAGCTCTCTCTCTCTCCCTCTGTCTCTCTCTCTCTCTCTCTCTCTCTCTCTCTCTCTCTGTGTGTGTGTGTGTGTTTAAACTATTTTTCTATTCTTAAACTCATTATGTTTAATGCATAATACCTTAAAAATGATGAGTTTGACTCATATGCGGCATAAATCTGCCTCATCCATGGGTCTCCTTAAAGACTTTCAATATGTGTCCCTAAAATATAAGATAAAGTCTAACCTGGGTTTATATAAACTGTAGGCCATCTAGAGACAACCACAGTTCTAATCATATGAAATTAAATGCTACAGTGTATTTACCACAATATCTCACACATGTAGCATTAATGATAACTATTACTTGACCCTTTTAATGTAACTAGAATGTATCTAAGTTCTGCTTTTATATATTCATTTCTCTCAAGACTTATGAGAGAACCTGTGCACTCTGGTTTTTATACACATAGACTTAATACACTATGTGCTATGGAGCATGCTCACTTAATGTTTTTGAACTAAAATGAAAGCAAACTTCTGTGTCTTACTTGGGTCTTCCATACCACTACTGAGTGCCTGAAAGTATGGCTTTTTTGTTTTCTTTCATCTCTTATATAAATGGAAAAAAATCTCTAGTCCAGGCTGCATCCTAGGAAGTAGCTGCAAACCAGAGGGATCCTAAGTCTAGAGTTCTAAGAAATTAGGTCAAAGTTTCATAGTTGTCTATCAACAAAGGGACATAAATCATGCTCTTCAGTGATGGCAGTGAGCACCAAGGCTGTGGCAGCATCAGAGAAATGTCTTCAAGTCACAAGTGAACTGAAAGCTTCAATCACACTAGGTAGCTTTCACAATGTTGGAAGGTGTTATATAGGCTTCTGCGGAGGGATAAAAGCACAAACAGTATTACAGAGTTGTGAATATTGTGAGATACAATAATGACACACCAGGCATGAAGTACCCTCTAGTGCAAATCATGCCATTACCATTATGGGGATGGCCAACCACTTTCTGATTGGGGTTGAGGCCAGATCCACAGGAGGGAACTCATGTCTGCTTCCGAAAACCTGGTCAAGAGCCTGTGCCTGGTAAGTCAGGCATTTCAGTGAAACCCACTACTGATTTTTATTTGTTTGGTTTTTGCTTGCTTGCATGTTTTGCTAAATGGTCATGTTTAAAGTTACCTTCTAAGTACTCATGCTTACACCTATAAATTAATGCTGTACCCAGCATTCATTTGAGATGCTTCTTCCTGCAGTGCACAGTGGTTAATGTAGAAGTCTGTGAGTGGTCAAAGGTCCAAGAATATGTCATATGGAGTTCCCTTTCCTAAATGGGACAAATAAATCACCTATCACCTCCTGCTAGGCTTAGGAAACCTCGAAGAAAATGGAGCATAAAGAACATAAGATCCAAGCAATAGGGAAATGTGCAGCACAAAGTTTTCTTTTAGATATGATGCAACTATTGCCCTCATGATCTCCCTACAGCTGTGCTTATCCTCTCTGAATAAGACTTGCCATTTTTTTATTATGTTGACCCTACCTATCCATGAGCATGGGAGATCTGTCCATCTTCTAAAGGCCTCTTCCATTTCTTTCTTCAGGGGCTTGAAGTTCTTGTTGTATAGGTCCTTTACATGCTTGGTTAGAGTTACCCCCAGGTATTTTATGTTGTTTGTGGCTATTGTGAAGGGGGTTGTTTCCCTTATTTCTTTCTCGGTATATTTGTTTGTTGTATAAAGAAGGGCTTCTGATTTTTTTGAGTTAATTTTGTATCCAGCCACCTTGCTGAAGTTGTTTATCAGCTGTAAGAGTTCTTTGGTGGAGTTTTTGGGGTCGCTTATGTATACTAACACATCATCCGCGAATAGGGATAATTTGACTTCTTCATTTCCAATTTTTATCCCTTTGATCTCCTTTAGTTGTCTTATTGCTCTAGCAAGGACTTCAAGTACTATATTGAAGAGATATGGTGATTGTACTGGGCTACATAGGCATTGATCTTTGTATATTGATACATAATTAAGAGTATATTTAACCACAATTGAATAGATCTTTGTATATTGATACAAAATTAAAGGTAATGCTTCCTAATGGTATCATACCTAGAGATACTTAAAAATAAAATGTGAAGCTCTGGCCTCTTGATACCAACCGTCTAAAACGGTCTAGGATAGTGAAGTAAAACAAACTCCTAGTCATGCAAACATGTCACTTTGTTAGCTACTATGACAGTCTATCACAGATATTCTCTAAACTACCCAGTAATCAAGTTGTTAAGAGACAAGCAACATTTGCTTATCTAAATACAAGAGATGGATAGGGCATCTTCAAAAACCTCAAGAGATCTGCAGAATATGGCATTCAAAGATGTTATCTTAAATTAAGATTTTCTTTTTTTTTTGATATCGTGACATATCAGCTCCTGACAGCACCCCCTATTCTACTCCAAGTAGAAGATAAGCATCGAAGGATCTCCAGTGTGAGATGGTTGAATTAGTGGCAAGCCTATCTCTTGGCATAAAAAAACCCCTTGCTCCAACTGCAGACAGACTGCTGTCCAAAAAGGACAAAACTTGGTAGCAGGGAAGTAGACAGCCTAACTCTGCCAAGACAGGGTAGGTAAGTCCTTCATAATCCCTGCTCTACAACAAATGTCTGTCAGAGAAACAGGACCCAAAGGCTGAAGACTGATGCAGGAATGTATGGAGAGATAATGGGAACTGTCCAGGCAGTCACTGGTATGTCATTTCTTAGTTTTCAAAGCTGCAGGCCCTGCACTTCGTATATAAGCAGATATATTTATCCCTCTCAGGTCTCTGAGGTGGTTGAAGAATAGACAACCTGAGTCTCATAGCTAAATTTTGAGTTGTTTAGGAATCAAGAGGGTGTTATAGATCTAAGA
>CAJQZJ010033173.1:1843368-1856423 GCA_907164525.1 Lophiomys imhausi | reverse complement strand
ATTTAACTCTCATAAATGTGGCATATTTATATCTGTTGTTTTGTATAATACTTACTGTTATAAGAGAAGGAATCATCTGTTGGACTGAAAGGGGAAACTTCTGGGGGGAAGAGGGTGGAAGGGCGGGATAGGAAGGGGGAATAGGGAGGGGTTTGTTACTGAGATGTAACTTGAAGAAAAAAAAATAAAGTATTTAAAAAAATAAATTAAAAAAATTAATTAAAAAAATAATTAATTAAAAAAAGACATACTCTAGTTACATGTCACTTTATTGTGATCCCAGGGTAAGTATGTCAATTTACGTATCCTGTACATGGTTTACATATAAAAGGAGAAGAGTATTTCTTAGATTTGAAGACTGCCCAGATTCAAAATGTCAGGCAGCTACTCTCACCTCCATTTTGATAGGAAAGCAGCAACTCTTTCTGAGGTGACAAACTTAACAAGCATCAAAGGATTGAATAATATGATGAAGAGTTACAAAAGATGGTGTTTTATTTTCACCAGCTCATTTGCTCCCTCATTTTAATGGAATGGTCAGTTCTAAGTACTACTGTGGTTTTCCAGTTGTCTTACTATATGATGGGCTGTTTGGGTGGGAGGAGGTTCGTATTTAATGTATGTGGTTTTATTCTTCTATAGCACCTTTGTAATATGTCTTTTAGTTTTTTAATTAAAGGTATGAATATACACATTTTAACGTTTCTTTCCTAATAAATAGGCTATTTAACAATTTTACTTCATCCTGGTCCAATTATGAAAACTTTTACTTTTCCAAGAAATCATCCTCTCCCTTTATATTCTCAAATAGCATCTACTGTGATTTCTCTTTCCAATTCAGTATGTTAGTGCTTGTCTTCTTAATTTTCAATTTGCATTGCTCATAATTTGCCTGTTATGCACATTTATCTTAATTTTATAAATTCTTTTAAAAATAGTACTTTGTTAATTCTTTGAGAATTTTATATAATGTATTTTGATCACATTCATTCCCCCTTCCCGCACTCCCCCAGTTTCAAATCCGTTCCTACTTGTGTTCTCCCGCCACGTTCTCTCTCTTCTCTCTCTCTCTCTCTCTCTCTCTCACACACACACACACACACACACACACACACACACACCTTAACCCTAGAGAAGTGGATACACTTCCCTGCTGTTGCCCAAAGCCTTGAAAGACCTTGAAAGAACAACTGTCAACCTCATTTGGAAACACAAAAGACCTAGGATAGCTAGAACAATCCTGAACAATAAAGTATCTGCTGAGGATCTCACCATTCTGAATTTCAAGTTGTGCTACAGAATTGCAAATTGTAGGAAGCCAGCAAACAAAAAAAAAGCATGGCATTGGCCTAAAAGTAAACACATTGATCAATGGAAGTGTGTTGAAAACTCTGACATAAACCCACGCACCTATGGACCTTACCACATTATTATGGAAGGAAGTATGTCAGGTCTCAGTAGTGAAGGAAATGAAAGTTAAGTCATTGTATACATACCAGGTTATTAAAAATGTGAAGCTTTCACATTAAGGTATTTGTTTGGATTGGTGTTCCCTTGAAAAATCACATCAGATCACAAAAATTAGAAACAACTTAAATGTATATCAACATGAGCATGTGTACATCAATTGTAATCTTGTGATTATTTCATGTGTTCAAAGGAGTAGAATTAAAATATGACTATATACAAACTGATTTACACACAACATATACCACAATGCTAATGTGGAAAAGAATACTTTAAAACAGTCTTCTTTAAAAAAAGAAAAAAGTTATTTTCTACAAATTTATTCTCTCAAGTCTGTGGTAACTTTCCAGTCTATGGATATTTTATATTAATACACCAAAACATAACTGGATGATTCTCTTGGAAAGGAACCAAAAAAGAGAAGTACAAAGTATTGAATGTAGTAGGATGATGACTCAGCGGGTGTTCCTTTGGAACATCTAGACTACACTTGTCACTGGGTTGGGTATGAAGACTGACCTTTCTGGACAATAATAATTAATAAATTTCTGGAATCCTTTAGTATATCTACACAGAATTTAAACTTTCACTTATTGTTCCTTTTCACTGTGGTATCTCTGATCTTATCTCTGGCTTATAGGAATTCAAGGTTTACCCTCATTTTCACTCTATCCAAATACCAACGTTCAGTTACCTGCTTTAGGTATCAGGAACAGGATGCTGACTGTGGTGTGTGAGGTGGGGCTGAGATTCCAATTGATTTATTCATAGATTATCTTTCCCTCTTTTTTTTTTTTTTGTTCTGTTCCCCATATCTAAGGTAACTGATAAGAATTCTTCAGCTTTCAGTTCCCTGCACATAAACTACAATGATATTTAACTATGTTTATGGATCACTGTCTAAGATTCAACTTTTGTGATTCTGCTAAATTTGCTATCATTCACTACAATGAATTTATTTCCCACCATCCAAAAGGTATTGCTATATTCTCTCCCATTTCTCTTTCTCTAAGCTAAAATTTTAAGACAACATCAGTGACAATAAGAAAACTCACTATTGTCTTGAGTAATTTTAGAAGAAACCTAAGGTTTAGTGAACATGTTTAGTTTGCCATCTTTAATCATCTGTTTCCAGAATTCCCACAACAACCTTCCCAAGACAGATATTCCCGTTAGCTGACTGAACACATCATGACTAATGAAAGGAATGTTGTATTGCTGGGTGCCTTCTGGTGACCAATGTATATTACCCTAGAAGTTCCCACTCCTTCCTGAGTTGTGCCATAACTCCAAAGGTGATGCACATCTGAGTTGGATGTCCGATTCATGAAGTCTCAAAGTACTTTGAAAGCATGAATTTTAGGGTCATCTCTCAATGTTGCTTTAATTTCATTCTTTCCTGAGTTTGTAGAACTCTCCTTCAGTTTCCCACTGCCAGGCCCAACAATCTCTGTCCTGAAGCCTCATTTCCACCCCTCACCATCCTGAAATATATTAGTATCAGAAGAACTAATGGAGATTGGAAATATAGAACCTGCAAACCTAAACAGTAGCATTGCATAGGAAAAGGAGCACTGCCCTGTGTTCATCTAGGAATTTATTCTCTGTTTCTTGATTTCACCTTCGAGGCCAGAAAGTCTTTACAAGGAACTTACCAAGTTCCTCATTTTGCAGCTCCGATTTGAATACTTATTTCTGCCAATGTAAGAAATCAGTAAATCGTGCTCTCTAACCCCGTTTCTCTTTCTTTACTCTAACTTCCCTCCCCCCATCCTTCTTCCTCTCTCTCTTCCCCTAGGTTCCAACTTCTCCCACAGCTCTGCCTCCATTCCCTGCCCTAAACTCCCTTCCCCTTTACCTTAATAAACCTTATACCAGAAAAAAGTCAGTAAATCATATTCTAACATTATATATCAACAAGTTTCTTAATAGTTAACATGTAAGCAGATTGCAAGGTCTTCTTTATTTAAGACAGTGTTCCATGTAGCCTAGGCTGGCTTCAAGCTTACTATGTAACTAAGGTTAGCATTGAACTCCTGATTGGTCCACCTCTACCTCCCAAGTTTCAGAGATTTTATTAGTATGCAGGTTTTGTGTAAGTAGGTCTTTGATGAGAGCTGAGATGTTACAAGCTCCAGGGTAATTGTCAGAGTTAGCTTACACCAACTTGACATACACTTGAATGAATCTAGCTACAGAGAGCAGAGGGACCCTCAACTGAGGAGTTGCTTTCATCAGAGTGACTTGGGAGGATTTCTTTGGGTCATATTCTTAATTGCTAACTCATGCAGGAGCATCCAATTCACTGTGGGGTGGTGCTATCCTTAGGCAGGCAGGCCTAGGCTCTGTAATTTCTTCCTGTAAGAAACGTAGGTGACCAACTCAGTAACCATGGTCTCTCCTTGAGTTTCCACGTCTAGATTTCTGCCTTGAAATTCTAATCTGGGTCTCCTTAATGATAGAGCTACTATAAACTGTAAGCTAAATAAACTCATTCCTCCCCAAGGTGCCACTGGTCAGTGTTCCATCATAGCAACAAAAGCAAACTAAGGAAATAATGGATCTCCATTGCACTAGATGCTGTTAGTCTGAGAACCAACACTGGGTGGCAAGGCTCTGGGTACATGTTATCCTTTTTGTATCTTGCTGTAACCTCCAAGTTACTAGAGTGCAGTGACCTTACTGGTGTCGCAAATACATATTCAACCACCAGCTTTTGTATGTGTTCTACTGAGGGCTTGAACTTATAACATTCACAGAATTCCCATTGGATTCTGGAGCAATGAGAATGAGAGGTACCTGGAAGTATTGTATTTCCTATGGAAAGCCTCTGGCCCACAGCTGGTGCTATAAGGATGTATGTAGCCAGTCTCTTATGATGTGACACAATGCTGAAGTTATCCTCTGGAGTTCTCTGAGCATCAACAAAGTTTGTGATTTTTACCTGAAGCCTATTTTTGTTCTCTTCTCCATTCCTCCTTTTTCCTAGCTTCTACCATCTTCTGTCCACCCTGTTTCTCATGGAGGCACTTCCTGTATAAACCACATGAATCCCAAAGATCTTACTTTTGAGAGAACTTGACCAGAGTCAGATGGTCTCCAAAGTGATTCAAATGGAATGATGGAGAAGCATTAACAGCAGGAATATTCCACATTAAGAAAAGCTGCTGCAGATTCCCAGCCTCAAACTACCTACTGAGTCACCATATGTACTTTGTCAATTTGGGATGAAGAGCTGATTGAATAATGGAGTCCAGTTTCATGATAGAGTTTACTTAAATCTTAGCTTAATTTCCTGTTCATGGGATTATGGAAGAACTGAGTCCTTCTGATATACAAATACCACCTAATCAGGGCTGGTCCATTTCCTCTTTCACCTGTAAATCATCCAATATTATTGTGGGATTGACACCAAGTACAGAATAATCACCAGCAAATGTCCCTGAGTCCCACTCCTTTAACCATGAGATCTGGGTTGTCAGCATTAACTACAGACACCCTAACCCTTTCCTGTGGCCTGCCCTCCACTCCTGCTCCAGGAAGGAGCAGTAGAGCATCTAGTCATTGCCACATCATCTCACAACTGCTGAGCCAACATTCCTCCCTAACACTATACTTATCTAATCATGAGGGAAGACAGGAAGCCCCCTCCACACGCACACCCGACTTCCTGCCTCTTTGTCATGGGAGCATATCACGCAGCTAACACAGTGTGTGGCAACTAAATCATGTACACACTCTTGCACCATATTTTGAAATGCAGGTCCAGCCAACAGGAGCATGGAAGAAGTTTCATCATTCTAAAGACAGCACATGTAGAACCTTTTTAAGAAAATGTTCACAAAATATTGTTTTTATGACTTCCCTAAAAGTATTGTACAGTATCAAAAATGGAAGTAAAAGTGATGCATGCACAGTAATCCGTATTTACAAAACACAAAACGATACAATTGGAGATGCAGATACTTCTTGTAACACAACTGTAAAATAGGCAAAACTAAGTTTTGATCAAAACACAAGTTTCATTTGTGAGGAGATCTGAGATTTTCTTTTGTCTTTCAAAGAAATGAAATTGAATTTTGAAAAACACTTGCTCAACACTCTCCTGTACACTTGACTGGAAAGTTAGTCTATCTTTTGTGTTGAAAGTTGCTGCTTAGGTTATTGATTTTCATGTGGTTTTCTCTCATTTTCTAATTTATCTTAGCATTGACTTGTTCTAGTTCATTTACATTTTTATTTCATTGTTTATAATAAACCATGGAATAGTTAATGTAGTAACAAAAAATGGATACTTCTCTTTTAATATGATTAAATTCTGTATGTGCAGATAGAAAAAATTTCATATTGAAATAGTTATTAGCATACTCTGTATGTAATGTCTAATAATACAATTTCCAATAAGCCTGAAATCACCAACAGAAATGACTGTAGTTTTGGTATTTGCTAACGCAATACTTGAAGCAGTATCACGACCCTTGGGAATCTGACAGTGGATCACAAAAGCTCCTACCTCACACTGAAAGAATTAATGGAAAGTTGCAAAGCCTTGTGGTTTGTCCCTCTAAAGCCAGAGGTTATCTTGTTTTTTTCTTTTCTTCAATATTTCTTTTTTTCATCAATTGAATCATCTTTTACTGAAATTATTACATTTATAGTAAGAATTAAATGAAATCATAGCTGGAAATTTCTAGAACTGTCCTTAATGCATTTCATTCTCAGTGTACCAGTATTCTTTATTTTTTATGTTTATTTATTACTACAAGTTACAACATCCAACACCCCTTCATGCTAAACATCCTGGAGAGAGCTGGCATACAAGGACCATACCTAGAAATAATAAAGGTGATATACAGCAAACCAGTAGCCAACATCAAATTAAATGGAAAGAAATTTAAAGCATTTCCTCTAAAATCAGGGACAAGACAAGGATGCCCACTCTCCCCATATTTCTTCAATATTTCTATCCCTTGATCTCTTTGATGTCTTTTCTCCTAGTGCCCACTAAACAAAGTCCTGAATTTTACTATCAAAAACCATGTAAATGTGTAGCCTACATTGCATTTGTCTAGATAGCCCAGGGGGGAAAAAAGATAAAAAAAAAAAAACCATTTCAAACCTTCATGGCCATCTCTTGGACACTAAGAACATTAATTACTAATAAACCCCTTTGGAAGGATTCTCCAGTTGTCCAAGCACTGGTCGAGCCTCCAGGACCTCTGCTTGGACCTTAGGCCTTTCCTCTTTGCTTTCACACTCCTTTCACAAGGTGAATCACTTGCTCTGTGATTCCTCCTGCCTGCCTTCATACTTCATCTTTCCAGACTCCTTATTACATCAATCCGTCTTCCCTATGATTCCTAGTTTAGTTTCTGTCTTGTCATATATATGTCTTAACAACTCCTTCCTGGAAGGTTATCTACACACAAGAGACTTCCCACAGGATAGAAGCATAAAGATCAGCAGGAAGCAGAGGTGGCAAGGAGAGATTGTGAATGCCAGTCATGAGTCACTCATTCATTTCAATTTATTCATTTAACCCAAAAGCTAATTAATAATTTTAGTTCAACTTAAAATGAAGGTATGCATTGCATTAAGAAATCTCACATCACTGTCAAAAAGCAATCCATAAGCATAATTAACAATGGAAAATAATCGTGTTCTCTACATCACCCCACCCAGTAAACCATCAATGTGTTTCAACACATTTTTATTCACTTGCTTCTAATTTCTTGTTCCACATCAGAGATTTAATCTTTCCTTTTGACTCTGTTAATTTTGTCGGCTCTTAAAGTTCTCCTTCTGTGTTTTGTTTGAATTTATTGTGTGTGAAGCTTAAAAATATACTTTTTATTGTTCTTGTTTTTAACAATGCTATTTCTAGAGTAAGTACTTCCCCAAGCCAATAACCACAAATGTCTATCTCCTTCCTGCAAGTCTAAACAGATACTCACCTTGTCTATCTTGTTCACCAAGCTAAGAAAAGAAGCCATACTTATCTTTGTTTTGAGGAATGCAAGCATTTAGCTGATATTGCAGGGACTAAATTGAATTATTTCCACAGTGTTGTGTAAACCTTGGCATCATCCCAATCCCCAGTCCTCTTAATTCCTTTACTCTAGCAAACCACACTATGGACCACTTCATCTCTTCTTTCATCCTCCTGTTGCTCAGAAACATCTTCCACCAGTGCTACTCTGAAGTAGATACCTCTGTGCTCCCCTCTGTAAAATTATATAGTCCAAAGAGATGATTCGGTGGTTAAGAGCACTACTTCAGAGCACTTGGGTTCAGTTACCAGCACTAACATTAAGGGTCACAGCAGTTTGGAACTGCAATTGCCGGGCCTTTGATACCCTTTTCTGGCCTCCTCCTGCATCAGGAACACACATGCTGCACACATATACATGCAAGCAAGCACTCAAATGCAGATAATTTTAAAAGATTATTTCTCTACTACTCAATTGCCTGTTGTTCTTTGTTTGGAGTTCAGGTTTCATGGGCTTTCCTCCATCCACTCTGGTATATCTGTTGTGTGGGCTGTGTTGGGCTGCTGATGTCAGTGGTTTGGACTGCAGCTGTCAGCCGTTTTAATGCTGTGGATGTTAATGCTTGCTACTTTATGGATATCCATAGTCTGTGCTGCCCCATGAGCCATGTTAGTGTCCATGGTCCATCCAGTTGCTGGGGTCTGTGTTGGTGTTTGCTGTTTGTATTGCTGCCCGAGGCCATGTGGATGTCTGTGATCCCTGTTGCTACTGGATATCATATTGATACCAGAGATCATGGCTGCCACAGACAACCCTGTTGATTTCTGTGATCTGTGCTGCAGAAGGAGGCCATATTGATGTCTGGGGGTCTGTTCTGCTGAAAGAGGCCTAGATGAGGTCCATGGTCCATGCTTCCACAGGGACCATGATGAGGTCCATCTTGCTGCCACTATAGACCATGTGTATTTCCGTGGTCCGTGCTGTCTCTGGCTGTTAAGGGCAAAGGAGTTTTTCTACAGTGGAATTGACTCCAGACTCATGATGGAGAATGAGAGACATCGAAGGTTTCTGAAACAGCCTCCCCACACACACAAACACAATGGAAGCAATCTAGACATGAAGTCATTGAAATGGGAGAGATAGATAAAGAAGTAGGAGGGAGGAGGACAAGGATGTCTGGAAAAACTCATAAAGAATACTACCATTAAGTATTTACATCAAAAATTATAATACTTGTAAGTCTATGTGTGCATATATATATTTAAATGAAATTTTATGGATTTAAATGAAATTTTCTCATCTGGGTTGACAATGCTCCCTCCAAGAACAAAACACCATCTAACAATCCTTCCTCATCCAGGAATGAGAAACATGTTTTTGAGCTGTTAGGCAGGGTTGTCCAAGAGATTTCCAAAACATGCAAGGTATTTGCTATTGTCCTTGGTTGCTGCCAGAGGTAGACCATAAGTGCCCTATTGCTGAAGCAGCCAGCATTGTACAAAAATCCAAGGGTACAATAGTGGTATACATACTTTGGGTATAACTAACAACCCTCTAATTGGACTTAAAACGTGTTCAACTAGAGGAAAATCATGCTTGATACTGAAATACCTGGCCAACTACCTGGGGCTAGTGAAGTTATATATCTTGGAGGAGAACCTACAACCACCAATTTTGCTATATTAGCATAATGCCTAAGTACATTCTAAACATTTGCATTTATACCCACAGGTAAGTATAGCCCTCACCCTCACCAAGGAAACTTCTCTTTTTAACAAACAGAGACCACCACAGAAAACCACAACCAATCAAAATCCAGAGTTGTGAAGCCCAGTCCATATATCCATATATATATATAGATATATATATATATATATATGGATATCCATAAAGTAGCAAGCATTAACATCCACAGCATTAACATGGCCTGCAGCCACAGTCCAAACCACTGATATCAGCATAGCCCACACAGACCATTTACAAAAACATGGCTTCTGAAGATAGCAAGAACCATATAAACTGTTCTCCATCTCAGGCAGCGAATCTTTGCTCAGAGCCATAGTAATAGTGGAGCTAGGCAGCATATTGGGGGCAAAGCCTGCAGGAGCTCCAGGCTGCTGCTCACCACCTATTCTGTCCTACTGGGCAACAACCTGCTCCACTGTCAACCTCAGCTGTGCTCCCCACACCTGTTGCTTAGTTTCCCACGGTGCTCCGTTTCCTCATCTTTACCATGTCTCCATTACACCTTTATTCACAGAAGTATATTACAAACTACAGTGTGTCACCACAGTATATTTTTTTTTGATCAAATAGCTTTACATGGAAATACCCACTGTAAAGAGTCACTGGTCTGATTTAATACATCTCGTTTCTGAAGCACCATAAACATTGGACCAGTTGCCGAGAATAGTCTTGGACATCCTACCATTTCTCAGAGTCAGGACAATCTTCCAGCTGGGCAGGGTGTCTGGAAGCACTATGGGAGAGAGCCCCAGGTTGCTGGACATCTCTCTATCCTTGGTGAAGGCTGTCCAGCCTGCTCACCCAGAGTGACCATCATTTTGTCTGTACCAGCGCAAGTGCTCTCCTCTCTCAGAAGGGTGCACAGTGCAAGCTGCAGCAGTGGTGGCTTCATCCTGAATCAATCTCCAAGTAATTTTTAAAAGGTTCTGATAACAGAAATTACAGACGTGCCAGAGATGCAGCCATTCTTTCTGATGTTCTTCTCTGTGTTTCTCACCCCAGGGCAGCACTCCTGTCTCTGACTTGAGTGGTTGAGGACTAGGCTCCTCCATGTTAGCTGCTAGGTGACAGTGACAGTGGGGGCACCAGCTCAGTGCCTGCGTCTCTCATCCATGCACAGAGCCCTCCCTGGTGCAGGATACCAGAGCTGAGGGGGTGTGGGTGACTCCACTCTGCCCTCACCTATGCCTCTAGCCAGCGAGGAACCTTGTGTACCTCGGCCATCTTGGCTCAATCTCCCTACATTCCTTTTGTAAATTTCTGTTTATTTCATGTGTATGGGGTTTTGTGTGCATGTCTGTGTACCACATGTGTGCCTATGCCAAGAATTCTAGCTGATAGTTTTGAATCCCCTGGGACTGCAGTTACAGATGATTATAAGCTGCCATGTGGACCTGTGAAGACATACTTTTAAACTATTTGTTGTTATCTAATGTCTCTACCTTCCTTCTAGCACACCAGCCCGAAGCAGGAGGAAAGGAAGTTTAGGAGGGACAGGGAATGTAGACCTCTCTAGACTCAGCTCCCTGGAGCGGCTCCACTCCTCTACTGAAGGCCACCAGCAGTCCAACCAAACACCAATTAAAGGAGCAGGAACCAGCAGCAATGGGGAACAAATACCAATCAACAATTACCAGCAGTAGTGGTGAGGGCAGCTTTCACACCTGGCTCTGGGAGTCTCTTCTTTCAGCCTTACCTGGGCCATGTTAGGCAGCAAAACAGCCGCAGCAAACTAGAAGTGGCCTGTGGAGTATTTCTTGCTTGGAGTGTCTAGAAGCAAAACAAAGGAATGAGAAGTGAAACCAAACAAAAGTGAGCGATTTCTCTCTGTTTTTTTTGGGGGGGGGTCCTAATTATATCTTTTCAGAATCCACACAAGGATGTTTTCCAGTTGGCAAAAATCATGCTGCCTGCATAAGACAGTCTCCAGCCACCAAACATCATGTGCTTTCACCAGGATGTTTTTCGGCTGACAAATATCATGTTCCTCTTGCAAGTCTTTCCTTCAGTGACAGATAAAGCATTGTTTCCACATTCCACACTTGGGACCAAAACAAAAACATATTCACATAACACAATCGAATTTAAAAGAAAAAACTTCTACCACAATCCTGTGCAGAGGAGACAATGCTTTTAACTGCTGAGTCATCTCCCTAGGCCACTATAATTTTTTTTTGTAAATTACATTATGTCCTTTGTCCCCACAGCTAAATAAAATCCCACTATTTATGTGCATTACATTTCATTATCCATTCATCTAGTTGATGGATATCCAGATGGTTCCATTTCTTTGATGTTGTGAATAGAGCAGCAGCAAACGTGGATAAACAAGTGTCTCTATAGTAGGATGTAGGTACTGTTAGGTCAATTCCCAGGATGGGAATAGCTGAGTTATATAATAGTTATATTTCTGACTTTTTGAGAAATATCTTTGCTAATTTCTGTAATAGCTGTATCAGCTTACGCTCACATGAACAAGGGTTCTTCTATCTCCACAGCCTCACCAGCATCTGTTGTCAAATGTATTCTTGATAATAGCCATTCTTAGAAGCATGAGACAGACTGTCAATATAATTTTAATTTGTATTTCTCCACCAGCTAAGGACACGGAACACTTTTAAAAGTATTTACTGGTCGGTTGTATTTCTTCCTTTGAGAACTCTCTGTTCAACTCTAGCCCATTTTTTTTAAACTAGGTTGTTTTTCTTCTTGTTCAACTTTTGAGTTATTTCTATGTTCTAGAAATTAATCCTCTCTCAGATGCACAGCTGACAAATATTTACTTCTTTAATTATGCTATGTTTTCACTTAAGTCAGTGTATAGAATTTTTTAAATTTCCTGAGGCACCATTTGTAGATATTGACCTTATTTCTGACATGACTGGGGTTGATTCAGGAATGCCTTTCCTATGCTTATATTTTGAAGTATTTCCCCTCATTTTTGTCCAGAAGTTTCAGAGCTTCGAGTGTTCTCCATTTGACCATCAAGTTTCCCAGCACCTGCTGTTAAAGAGACATTCTTTTATCTTCTATTACCTGCCAAAAATCAGGGCTTGTACCTGCATATTTCAATGAAAAGGGAAATCCTACACTTTACACCTTATACCAGGTTTACACCTAGTTCTATTTTGATCCAGTGACCTAGAACTTTCTGTATCCTGATATTCTCTTGGGTTTTTATTTCCTTTTAATTTACTTTTAAAAACTGATCTGAAGTTTTCATCTTGTTTTAGGAATTTAAGCTTCTTCCTTTACACATTTTGTTCACTCTCATGGTGTTCTTGTTTGCTTTCTGTTGCTTTAGTAAACACAATGAAAAATGCAGCTTGGGGAGGAAGGGTTTTGTTTGGCTTATACTTCCAAGTCACAATCAATCAATGACAGACATCAGAGTCGCTCAAGCAGGAAGTGAAATCAAAATGGTGCAGAAAGCTGTTGACTGGCTGGCTTTGTCCTACACCTGCAAAGCCAGATTTCTTATACAATTCAGAGTAACCTTCATAGGGTGGAACCACCCACAGCGGACTAGGCCTTTCAATAGCCAATAACAATGAAGAAAATGCCCTCATGGACATTCCCACAATCCAACCAAGGAAGTGTCTCAAATAATGTTTGCTTGATAATTTGAAACCAGCTGTGTCAAGCTGACAGCTGAAGCTAATTATGAGACATGGAAACCTCTGTTCCACCCATATATTAGATGTTCTGATTTCCTCCATGTTCTCCATTAACCTTTTAACATTTTGGTGACTATCTTGGTGACTAGACTGATTTTGAGTAACTTTTAAAGAATTTCTTTTTTTTTTATAAGTACTTTATTTTTTTTTCTTCAAGTTACATCTCAGTCACAAA
>CAJQZJ010033173.1:1809069-1826409 GCA_907164525.1 Lophiomys imhausi | reverse complement strand
AGATTGGTCTGAAGTTCTCTTTCTTTGTTGGGTCTTTGTGTGGCTTAGGAATCAGGGTGATTGTAGCCTCATAGAATGAGTTTGGTAGTTCTTTCAGATTCTATTTTGTGAAAGAATTTGAAAAGTATTGGTGTTAGGTCCTCTTTGAAGGTCCGGTAGAATTCAGTGCTAAAGCCATCTGGCCCTGGGCTTTTTCTGGTTGGGAGATTTTTAATGACTGTTTCTATTTCCTTAGGGGTTATAGGGCTGTTTAATCTGTTTATCTGATCTTGATTTAGCTTCGGTAAGTGGAATCTATCAAGAAAATTGTCCATTTCACTTAAGTTTTCAAATTTGGTGGAGTATAGATTTTTCAAGTAGGATCCAAATATTCTCTGGATTTCCTCAATGTCTGTTGTTATTTCTCCCTTTCCATTTCTGATTTTGTTGATTTGTGTTTTCTCCCTCTGTCATTTAGTTAATTTGGCTAAGGGTCTGTCTATTTTGTTGATTTTCTCAAAGAACCAACTCTTGGTTTCATTGATTCTTTGTATAATTCTTTTTGTTTCTAGGTTGTTGATTTCAGCCCTAAGTTTGATGATCTCCTGCCTTCTGCTCCTCTTGGGAGTGTTTGCTTCTTTTTTTTTTTCCAATTCACCCAGTTTAGCTGTCAATTCACTAATATGAGCTGTCACAATTTTCTTTTTGAAGTCACTTAGTGGTATGAACTTTCCTCGTACCACAGCTTTCATTGTGTCCCATAGGTTTGGGTATGTTGTGTCTTCATTTTCGTTGGATTTTAAGAAGTCTTTGATTTCCTTCTTTATTTCTTCCCTGACCCAGTGGTCATCTAGTAAAGAGTTGTTCAAATTTCCATGTGTGTGTAGATTTTCTGTTGATTCTTTGCTATTGAAGTCCAGCTTTACTCCAGAGTGGTCTGATAAGATACAAGGGGTTATTTCAATTTTCTTGTATCTGTTGAGGCTATCTTTGTGTCCAACTATATGGTCGATTTTGGAGAAGGTGCCGTGAGGTGCTAAGAAGAAGGTGTAATCTTTTGTGTTTGGGTGAAACGTTCTGTAGATATCTGTTAGGTCCATTTGGTTCATGATCTCTGTTAGACTCATTATCTCTCTGTTTGGCTTCTGTCTTGATGATCTGTCCATAGTTGTGAGTGGGGTGTTGAAGTCCCCCACTATTAAAGTGTTTGGATCGATGTGCGATTTAAGTTTTAGAAGTGTTTCTTTTATAAATATAGGTGCCTTTGTATTTGGGGCATAGATGTTCAATATTGAGATGACCTCTTGGTGGATATTTCCTTTAATGAGTACATACTTTACTCTTCTCTGTCTTTTTTTATTAACTTCAATTGGAAGTCTATTTTGTGTGATATTAGGGTGGCTACTCCAGCTTGTTTCCTGGGTCCATTTGCTTGGAAAACCTTTTCCCAGCCCTTTACTCTGAGATAGTGTTTATCTTCAATAGTGAGATGTGTTTCTTGTATACAGCAAAAAAAAAAAAAAAAGATGGGTCTTGTTTACGGATCCAGTCTGTAAGTCTGTGTCTTTTTATTGGCGAGTTGAGTTCATTGATGTTGATGGATATTAGTGGCCAGGGGTTGTTATTTCCCATTATTTTGGTATAGCTGGCTGTCTTGTGTTTCTTTTTTTTTTAGTTGTTGTGGAGGTTTCTATTTCCTCTGTTTTCTTCGGTGTACTTATCTTCTCTGTGTTGGGATTTTCCTTCTAGGATCTTCTGTAGGGCTGGGTTTGTGAGGAGATATTGTTTGAATTTGATTTTGTCATGGAATATCTTGTTTTCTCCTTCTATGTTGATAGAGAGTTTTGCTGGGTATAGTAGTCTGGCTGGGCACCTATGTTCTCTCAGGGCTTGTAGAACATCCGTCCAGGCCCTTCTAGCTTTTAAAGTTTCTGAGGAGAAGTCAGGTGTGGTTCTGATGGGTCTGCCATTGTATGTGACTTGGCCTTTTTCTCTTACAGCTTTTAATATCCTTTCTTTGTTCTCTACATTTGGAGTTTCTATTATTATGTGGCGAGAGGAGTTTCTTTTCTGATCTAACCTGTTTGGTGTTCTGTAAGCCTCTTGGATTTTTACTGGCATCTCTTTCTTTAGGTTTGGGAAGTTTTCTTCTATGATTTTGTTGAAGATATTTCCTGGACCATGGAGTCGGGAGTCTTCTCTTTCCTCTATGCCTATAATCTTAGGTTCCATCTTTTCATTGAGTCCTTGATTTCTTGGATGTTGTGGGTGAGAGAATTTTTAGCTTTCTCATTTTCTTTGGATGTTGTACTGATTTCTTCCATCGAATCTTCCATGCCTGAGATCCTGTCTTCCATCTCTTCCATCCTATTTTTCATACTCACATCCATAGTTCCTATTCTCTTCTCTTGATTCTCCATTTCCTCTTTTAACTCTGACTGTGTTTTCTTTATTGTTTCCATTTCTAGTTTCATGTCTTGAATGGTATTGTTCGTTTTGTACATTTCCTTCTCCAGTTTGCTTGTTTTTGTATGGAAATCTTTCATTGCTTTATCCTTTTCTTGTTCAAGCTGGGTCACCTTGGCTTGGAGCTCTTTAATGGTGTTATTCATTGTTTTGACTTGTAAAATTGTGGTTTCTTTGAATTCCTTCATAGTTTTAAGTTCTTCTTGAAGGGACTCTATCACTTTCCATAATGTAGAATTGCCATCATTTTCATGTGTTTCAGTTGTGGTGAGGTGGTTCGGGCTGGATGGAATAGCGTTCCTTTCTTTTGTTGGAGACATTTCACTCTGTTTTTTTTTTTTTTGGTCTGGGGCCTCTGGCCATGTGGAATTTTTTTGCTGGGTCCAAAGGGGGCGCTTTGGTGTAAGATTCGAGTTGCCTTACTCCACCCCTATAAGATGAGTCATTCTGCCCTGCCTTCCAGGTGGAGACCTAACTAATCCAGGTGGTGGAGCTGTGTATAAGAAAGCTCTGGTTCCCCGCCAGAAGGGCCCGTACTAGTAGAAAAGTCTGATATAGGACAGTTTCAAATATCTCGCAGTTTGCCCTGGGTTAGTTCCTGTAGCGGGTAAATCTGCAGTTCAGCTCCAATAGCCTTGCTGCTCCCGCAGCTTGGGAACTGGCCAGTGACATCACAGACTGCGATCTACAGTCTGAAGGCACTTTGCAGCAGAGCTACGCTCACTTCCAAGGGTCGCAACCTTTCGCCAGATAATTGGATCGTCTGTGTGGGACCTGGGAGTGCCCAGCAGGGTGGGGATTATCTCTGTGTGGGTTCTGAATCTGCTGGCTGGGTATTAGGTTGGAACTTACCAGGAGTCTCTCTCCTGTTGGAGGATGGGTTATCCCGATTCCCGGGACCAGCAGCTCCCTAGTGTGTCCAAGAGTGGGAAAAGGCCTCCTGCCCAGGGATCTTCCATGATCCCTGTGTAGCTGGGTGAGATTTAGAAGGGGTTGTGCCCTTAGTACAGCATCCTGCAACACTTGCCGCCTTGTGACTGTTGACCCCGAAATCACAATGCATCCACGCAGGCCGCCGCCATCTTGGGTCTCCCTCTAGAGGTTTTCTTATGGATTTAGGTATAGCTTCCTACTTGTGTATGCAGACTGTGCACCTAACGCAAGGCTTGAGAGTCAGACATTGTACAGGATGTTAAGTTTCTAGGGACTCACCAGGCTGGATCTATGTACAGGTGTATAACTTGAGCTTTGCCTCGGGCTAGGGTCTAAAGGCCTACATAATACTTTATGGGGAAAACCCTAGGTGTTGGGAATGGCTTGTGTAGGATTGATCATCCTGGGATGGTGCACAGAGTGTTCAATTCAGGCTAGCTCTAGAGATTGGAGAGGTTTCAATTGGGCTAGGGCTCAGGAAACTTACCAGACTTAACATGGGCATGGAGAGTGGGATGTGCGTAAGGACTGTAGGTTAGAGACAGCTCAGGCAACTGAAGTGGAGGGGAAGGGGAGGAAAATCAATGCAGTCTGCTTTAGTCTGTGCAATATATGGCAGCTACAGACTCCTTGGTAGTAACTGGGGCTGGGATCAAGCAATATCCAAGGAAAGGAGACAACCTCGGGGGTGGGGCCTATCCCTGGCAAGCACTCTGAGTTTAGGGCAAGCAGAGTGATGGTTGAAGGGAGGGACAGTACAGGTAGCCTACCAGGTAAGAAGGACATTTGGAAACAGGTGAGCTTCAAAAGAAACGAGTCAACTGACCAGGGTGACCTGATGGGATAGAGGAAAAGAGGAGGGAAAACATATGTAGTCTACTTGGGTCTATCCCTGTTTCTCACTTTCATCTTTAAATACCAATACTCACAATTACCTCTTCCATTAGTATGTGTGTAAAACTAATAATATGTGTCATAAATAACCAACATGGAGCCAAATTAGTCCTGTGTTACAAAAGTATTCTTTTCCTTCACTGTGCCTTTCCATGGTTTAGAAAATAAAGAGCTGATAGATTCAAAATTGGTCAGAGAACAGTAACACTGTGCAAATGTTGTATATATTTATTTTGATAAATATGAGAAAAACTTATAATCTTGAAAGAATGTAAAATAATATGCTCTAAATAACAACTGTCAACATTTAAAAAGAATTTAATATTTGAAAACTATGTACATATGAAGTCTTACCAAGGAAAGTCAAAGACTATACATTTAAAGTCATTAATGAAACATTTTGGTTGCTTATCAATCTCAATTCTGTATTGAAGAGCCTCTGGACTATACAGTGTTTGGGAAGTCAAGTATACTAAAGTAAAGGATGCGTTTTCCTTCACGCTGATTACTAGAAAACAAATTGGCTTACTTCTTAGATCATCATATTGTGAAGCAGGGATGTCTCTGAAAATGGAAGAGTTTAAACATAAAAGGTTCTGCAGGTAGCTTCTGCATTCTCCTTGCTAGTGGAACATAACCCATACTTCTAGATGGGTCTTTAGAAATAATGGTAGTGAAGATTGTGGATAGAAAGTCAATAGAGAAAATAAATGGGAGTGGAAATTATTAGAGCAGTGTCTGAGGCTACCAACCAGGTATTTAAAAAATTTCAAGTCACCAATATCATTTGATGATATCAATAAACTGAAAAAAATCAAGTCCATGTACTCCCAATTAAAATTCTATTCACTTATGATGCTTCTTGATGCCTACTACTGTATAGAAAACCAATCAGATTTTAAGGACAAGAGACTTTACCAGTAAATAATATGATGCCATTCTTCCTGATGACAAACAGAAAGGGGCGATCCACTCTGAACACTGTGGACCCGGGGAGCTGCTTTTCAACAATGTTGTTTTCTGTGGCAGCAGCGGCTTCAGTGCCCTCCTCTGTGACCTCTATGAAGGACTTGTGCATTGCACTTGATACATAGAGGCGACCCCCGGAAGCAATTCCAGAAAGATCTGCTCTGGACTCATCAAAGACATCTTGCAACCCTAGGGATTTCAAGTGGCTCCTCATTTCATAATTCTTCTCGATCTTGAACTGAGGGAGAAACACCTCCACATACTGGGATTTCATTTTCCTCCTATTGGTCCAGTTCATTAGATTCTGAAAGCTCAGCTTGCTTTCAATCTGTAGAGATTTTTAAAATTTTAGAAACATACTGCTAAGGAAAGAATGAAACATGAACTACAATGACATGATTTTCTGTAATGACACCCTTCTGGGTTTTTGTATTTACATACCCGAATTAGGTCTGGAGGGAATCACAAAGAGAAAGTGATTTAAAAAGAAATAGTTCAAGTATTTTTTAAGCAGGTTGCATCTTTTACTCACTATGCTATGACAAGCTGTGATTTATGTGTACTCAATGACATGTCTGATCCATGCCCATATTGTAAAAGATAGAGGCAAAGTGGAATAAATAATAGGTAGTCAAAAAAGGGGCGGTGGGGGGTTGGAGGGAGGAAAAGAAAGGGGAATGATGTAATTATACTATACCCTCAAACATTAAAAGACACAATTAAAATTTATAAAAATAAATATCTTTAAAAATAGAGTTGGACCTATTATTGTGAAGTATTTTAAAGTGTCTATAATAAAATAGTAGATATTTTTTTTCTTTTTTTTTGGATTTTTTTCAAGACAGGGTTTCTCAGTATAACAGCTCTGGCTGTCCTGGACTCTCTTTGTAGACCAGGCTGTCCTTGAACTCACAGAGATCCACCTGCCTCTGCCTCCCAAGCGCTGAGATTAAAGGTGTGCGCCACCACCGCCTGGCGATATTTTTAAACAATATGGAAATGAGAAATCATCAAAGAAACACATAGCTTAGTGGTCATTTCAACCAGTGTTAGCTAATCATTTTTCCCATCAGAAAAGACACATGAAGTATAAATGTTTGTATAGTTAAAAAAATTGGAACGCTAGAGGATTGGCTAAGCAGTTTGATTCTTAGCACACATATGTGGCTCACAACCATCTATAATTCCAGTTTCAGGGAATCTGATGCCTTCTTGCTTCAAGAACACCAGGCACATGTGTGGTACATAGACATGCATATGGGCAAACTACCCATACATATAAAATAAAAATTTTAAATAAAATAATAAATAATAAATAAACCTAAGTGTCCTGAGTAATAAAAAAAAAAAAACCAGAATTCCATCTCCAGGGAATGAAATGACAGATCTCTCCAGTACAATAATTACTCTCATAGGGAAGCTTGCATTCACAACTCTGTTACCTAACATGTGAGAAATAGAAGCTCAGAGAATAAATGGAGATGCACCTGATGCGCAAAACAAGCAGTCTTGGTTGCACACCTAGAGTAGACACTTCTCTCCAAGATCGTGGCTGCTTGAGACAATCCACAAATAAAACTTGCCTGGTTTATACTGGGTAGGGTTTTTTTTTTTTAATGTATAAACAGGGTAAATCCATATATGGATAGCCTTTAAATTCAGATGCTCTGGAAATTCTAAAAATTATTTTCATATAAGTTTTACCATCAAACTTATATTTTTATAAAGGACCTGAATTTACATAGTCCAGTTTAGTTCATTTGAAATTTCTGTGTATAAATAATCCTGTTTGTAGATAATCTACAATAACTTCTTATTCTGAATTTAATTTTTTCTGCTTAATTGTAGTCTTCTATAGTGTCAACTGCCTCACAACATAACATACATACAGAGATACCACAAACATATGCATTAAAATGGAAAAACAAACAAACATAACCAAGAATATTATTCATACCATATTCCCCTGTAGGGAAGGACAATGGTAACTTACTTGAGATAAGTCATTCTCAGGCAACATGATGTACATGCTTATGCCACCATGATATTCGAGTTCAAGAACCTGCATGGATGGATCCGCAACTGTAGAAAAATTGAACCTCCGTTCCTGATGCATCATAGCAACTGTTTTTCCAGGGCACTGGAAGTCAGACCACAAAGAGCTCTTTACAGCACAATATCATCTTACTCATTGATCAAGTAAACATAAAAATAAGGATTTGGTCCTTATTTTGGTAGATCTTGGAGACTTTTGATATGTTGCAAGTAAAATGCATTCATCTTAATTGTTAAGGTACAGAATTTGAGGTAATTCTTTAGTTTAAATGTTTCTTCTAGGTAATTTTAGGTAAGAGACCTCATATTTTTGCCTCAGATCCCCCCAGTGATCACTGGGGTAATAGGGATTCTGTGACTTAACTTAGATACTAGCCAGAAGATTGCTTTATTCTTAGTGTTTTAGCTGAAATGTCTCTTTAAGTAATGAGTAATCAATAAATGGCAATAAATAAAAAGTCAATGTTGTAGTCTTTCCTCATATCAAAAAAATGCAGACTAAAGTTATCAAAATCATGTAATTTAAAAATGAAGTCTTAGAAAAATTAAAAATTCCTGTAAAGTGGTAGATTATATCTGTTATTAACTTAAGTAATATTCTAATTCTTATCTTGAAGATACCATTTATAGATTTAGAAATACCACACAGTTGTAATAAGTTTTTTCCTGTTGATATTAAAATAGACAAACTTGTCAACATTTCTGTAATGTCTCTTTTCAGGGCAAAATTTCTACATGGGAGGGCACTTAAGATCTGTGTCCTTGATCCAAAGATCTCTCTCATTCTAGTAAAATTCTTCTTTGGGGCTTCAAAAGGAGTACACAGGGACAACAACTAGTACATGTACACACTGAAAGAAGTAAGAGTGGGTTTGCTTCATGTAGAGACTGGGGTAGCTCAGCCACACAGTGTCATTTGTATTTGGACACAGCAAAGGAGTCACACATCTTACAAAAGTATTTCATGAATGTTTTTATTTGTTACCTTTATTACCTGTGTTCTACTATTCCCCTTCTTTCATTATCTTGTAAATTAACAGCTCCAACTGTGAAACCAGCAATCAAGACAGCATAGCCTACCCAGTTACAAAGCTGTCACAAAGAGGATGTGAGCCATCAGGATGGGTTTTTTAAAAGAGGCCACTTTCTGGTAATACTTTTTTAAAGCTCCAATAGAATCCAATAGACAATGCTACATGCTGTATCTTTATTGTTGAAAGTGAGGTAACTCAGACAAGAGTGAATGGAAGAGGGGCATAACAAAAATTTACTTCCAAATCCTGTCCATCTCAGCCACTGAAGCGTTAGCAAGGCCTTTGGAATATGTTTTGTACTATGAGTGCTTGAGTACAAGTCAAAGTTGTGTTTTGCTATGATTTACTGTATTTACTTGTTGTCTATACACAATTTTCGAAGTGTTGCTATGCTCATATTTCTTCCCCATAGAGACATTTAAGTCAGTAAGTTTCTCCATTAGGCTTTGAATTCACATTGGGATTGGCCTGTAGTCCACCAAAGACAAGCCACTGCTGTTTGTTATCAGTGCTTGCATATCTAAAATTCCCGATGTGGGAAAACGGGTGTGGTGCACATGCCTTTAATCCCAGCACTTGGGACGCAAAGGCAGGAGGATCACTGTAAATTCCAGCCCAGCCTGACTTACAAAGCAAGTTCCAGGATAACCAGTAGTGTTACACAGAGAGAAGCTCTGTCTTGCAAAACCAAAATAAAATAAAATAAAGGTGATTTCAAACTTTTTCCAATATGTAACAAATTAAACTAAGACAAATTTAAATCTAGTCAACACTATCTGCATATAGCATAAAATATTGAGTGATTAAAATAAATTTTAGATATCATCTAATTTAATTATTTCAAGTTGTGGAGAGTCCAACAACATTTAAACTTGTCCAAGACACTAATGCCACTTTTGAAAAGCAATAGAGGGATCTTGCCACATTTAGCAGACTAAATTTGCAGAAACATCACAATTCTCACAAAGAAATAACTGGGGTAACCCTTAATGTATATGTACATACCGTAGGAGACCTGAAATGGCAACTGAGGGTCTCACTCTTGGTGAAGGCAGACTTCCATTTGCCTTTGAAATAAACAGCATTCACCAACACCATGACAGCTGATGAGCTAAGGCTGCCGCCACCTAACACCTTCTTAATTTTGCCTTTTGGAAATAAGAGGGAAAAATGCTCATCTACATAGAAGTAATTCTTAAATGTGCTCACAGACTGTTAATGGGCATGATTTTTTCTTATATTATTATTACACAAATAGTTTTGATATTAATAATAGCATATTAGTAATAAATATGCCTGGTATTTTCTAAACCCTTCAAGGACAGTATTTGATTTTACCCCTCATAAAGTTTCATGAAATCTGTGCTGCTGTTGATTTGGTTTCCTGTTAAGGGAACTGAAGCACAAGGACATTAAGTAATAGATACAGTCACTCAACTTGAATGCAGCTGCAACCATCACCGTGGCTGTGGGAATCCACAGAGATATAGGCTCACTATCCCAGACTCAGCCTGTACCCCAGTCTCATACAGCTGTGAGACAACAACTCCTGAGATGAATCAAGCCTCACAGAAGGCATTCAAGCAAAGCCTGAAGAATCACATTTCAAGAACAAAACAGAACCATAGGTCAGAAAAAATGACTGATAACTATAATGAAAGAATATGGTCACACAAACACCAAATGAGATGGAACAGTTTGAGACACTCCTTATAATTTACAGTAAATGTACAGAAGTCTACTTTTTGCTTGTGGTAAAGACCTCACAAGAGGCGGGGTGTGGTGGCACACACCCTTAATCCCAGCACTTGGGAGGTAGAGGCAGGCAGATCTCTGTGAGTTCTGGCCAGCCTGGTCTACAGAGTGAGTCCAGGACACCCAAGGCTACACAGAGAAACCTTGTCTCAAAAAAAAAAACTTTCCAGTGACTGAAAAAATAACTATGAGATTTTAGAAATATCATTCTCAGAAGAATGAAACCCTGACAGCTGAAGCAAGACTCATCAGCCAAAGATAGCAAAGTCTTGGTGAGTGGGCTTCCCTGAAACACTGCCAGCAGCGGCTGCACTGTAAATGATTCAGCAGAGATTACAGTCATGTGATGAAAGGAAATTCAGTGTTTCCCAGAAATAATCTATTATTATTATTATTATTACTATTATTGTTATTATTACTAATCAGTCAATTTTTGATCAGTGAAAGTGATAAAATCAAGAATTTTATCCAGATTGTGACCTTAAGATTGAGGTTTTGGTCACTTTACCTAGACCAATAAACCAATATATCTATTTATGAGTTAGTTTTAAACACAAAATTGGAACCCACATGTGTAAGAGATAAAAATGTACTATTAAAAGTAATTATAAATGGAAACATAACTAAAGAAACAAAAAACAATGGCATCATGATTCCTATTTTGGAAGACAGTTCCTGAAGCCCCTTCGTGGCACTGACCAAACCACTCTGAAACTGTGCAACTCTAAATAGAATTTAATTCTATTCTGTTAAAAAGGCTTTTTTGTTTGTTTGTTTGTTTGTTTGCTTGTTTGTTTGTTTGTTTTCTCTCTCTAGCAATGAGACACTTTTCCCTGGTGGTACTGCCTTGTAGGCTCCCAGTGTATGAGGAGGCTCTGGGCCCTCATATGACTTCCTAACTGGGGTGGAGGACTGATATTTAGTGACACTCCACTCCAATGGAGTGGGATGGAAGGGTTAGGGGGTAGAGGGTGGGAGGGTGGGGCTGAAAAGGAGGGAAAGAGGACAATATGATGGAGATGTAACCTGAAGCAATAAATAAATAAATTTATTTTTAAAAAAGGGTGATTCCTCCCAATTTGCATTAATGAGATTTTTGTTCATTAACATCCTTTATTCTGTATGCTTAAATTGTATCAATGGGAGGGGGAAATCAAATGTCCTTAACTATTGTATAGAATGCCACATAGTTATTCCAAAACCAAGTTATGTCATTTCTTTTGATGCATAAGTATTATAAATATGATATATGAGACTTGTAATGGGGAGTAAGCCAATGCACAGTAATGATACAATGATGTAAGAACAAAGGAAATGAGGAAATTACATTCTTATTCCCAGGAGTACTTGTATGCTGCTAAATGGAATGTAAATCACATGGCTCATTGTTCTGAGGTACAAAAAATTCAAATACATAATATTTACAGTTCAAATCAGAAGTTACCATTAGGTAAAATAAGTAATATTAGCTGTAGAATCAGTTGATTAGCAACACAAAAGATGAATAGATTTCTGTGTTTTGTATTAGAGTAGAACTTTTTCTACAATTCAGAATTTAGTTGTAAAAAGTATCATAAAGTATTATGATTTTTCTGAAGGTACTACCTTTGCCAAATATGTTATTTTGATAAATTGTATTTTTAAAATATTGAAATCAATCAAACAAATAGTCTTAAATAGCAGCAATCAATACGTTGGGTTAGGAGGGACTATTTTTTTTAATTTATTTATTTGTTTTGCTTCAGGTTGCATCTCCATCATATTGTCCTCTTTCCTCCCTTCCCAGCCCCACCCTCTCACCCTCTACCCCCTAACCCTTCCATCCCACTCCTCAGGAGTGGAGTGAGGAGGGACTATTTTTTATATGCATAAAAATTCTCATCTTTCAAATAGATTGATTGTAACATTTGCCTACAACTGAAAAATAATATAAAAAATAAAGTATGTCACTTACCATGTGTCTCATTTTCAATCCATTTATTAATTTTATATCTGGTTTCTTCTATATCATTTGTGAAGTCAACTCTTTCCACTTTGGCATTGTATAATAATTCAGCACAATCAATGAAGTTCTTCAAATAAGAACATAGATTTTGTATTAAAGGCACCACCAACCAAAAGAAATGTGAAGTTAATTCTTGATTTCCACTGCCTCCAAAATGTGAAGATATGAGCAGAGTTACAGAAGAATGCTAGTAGTGAACTTGGTGTTAAATATTGGTTTTACTTTTTTTGGATTGGGTTGAGGATGATGGTTAAATCTCACTTCTTCAGCCTTTGTACTTCCTTCACATCATAAATACCTAATGCCTTCATTATCTCCCCTTTCAACTAAAAGTCTTTCAAGGCTACTTATCATATATAAGATAAGAACACAAACTCTGAACATAACCTAAAAGGCTTTGCACCTCATTTTCCTAATATTTCCCTCTTCACAGTATGTGCTCTTGTCACACCAATTCCTTGTAATTCCCCTAAAGTTTCATCCATGTGCCCTGACTTATTTCAAATCTTTGAACAATACTCACTCCACTCTAATGTTCCTTATTGTCAGCAGCTGTCCAAGCATTACTTACTGCCTCTCCTTGAGAGACATCCTTCCTAGGTCCCTCCTGTGAGTTATAACAATGTCTTCACTTTCATTTATCATTTTAAAGAAAAATTAGTATCTGAACACCTATATAGACTATATTATGATAACTTATTATGATAAATATATATTTTGATATATACATATAACATAATTACCATATCATGATTATAAGCACTACCATCTCCTCAAACATAATCACAGCTGTTGTTACAATGCATTTTATTTGCATTTGATATATTCTAGTTCCTCAATAAGACATCAAATTCTGTGAAGTTGAAACCAAGCATGGTTTGTCTATTACTACATTCCTAGCACAAAACACACCGACTTCTACTCAATGAGTGTTCGAAAGTACATATATTCAATAAAAAAATAGTTGCTCAATTTATCAGCACTCTGAGTATAATAAACATATACATAAATATTTTGTAACAAAGATTTTCATATTTGGAAGGAAAATGTTCAATGTAGCTTATGTTGATCTATATTTACCAGTAGTTATCCTAGTAAATATTATACAATTTTCTATACTAATGATGAGGTCTGACTAGTAATCTCTTGTCTATCTTCAGGATGAGATTATTGGTATATGGATCAGACCCGTTTCATTTACTGATTAATGTCTATTTATCCATCCATTCATTCATCTATCCATCTTCCTAACCACTCAGTCACTAGTTACAAAACTAACTTTAAAACTCTACTTACATTCAGAAAAGTTACATCATAAATGTAAGCTGTCAGCAAGAAAAAGGGATAAGAGAGGCAGGGGTTAGAAAATTACATAGACACTACTATAGTCTACCATTTCTACCATTTCTGTAACAGAGTTACAGGCCATTTGACATTTATATATTTTTTTCTTAAACTTCAATTAATATGTCATATCAATCTCTTTCCAAAATTATCACATTTTTAAAAGGAGATTTATTTGTCCAAATAAATTAATACTTTTCTCCAGTTCCCTAACTCCTCTACACCTAGCACTATGAACCAATAGTGTTTTATTCATCTGTGACACAATTCCAGATTGTTGCCTTTCTTTTGGAAACAGAAGCATCCCTGCCCTTTCCTAGGAGAAACCTCATAATATTAATTCTTTCTGTGATGATTGATTTTATTTATCGACTTGACAAATTTTATTTAGCATATGTCTGGGAGCAGATATTAAGTTGAAGACCCAGACTAATGACAGAAAATTTCTACTCCTGTATATGTGGGTCTCATCCAACCAATACCAAGCAAGTAAAAACACAAATAACACCAAAGTAAAAGGGCAATCCTGTAGTTTTCATGCTGAAGGTGGGACAATGACTATTTTGTCCTTTGGGTGCCAACTAAAACATGGGTTTTTCTTTAGTCTGGACACTGACAACTTTTTACTTAGACCGCTAGGCCACCTGTTTTGTCAATTGGAGATATTAGGACTTCTCTGCCTCCAAAGTGGCATTGAGTCCTTGTAATAAATCTCTCTATAGCCTGTTATTTCTCTCCTCTGGAGAATCCTGGCAGAAGCACTCACTAGAATGACATTCAACTATTTCTCCTTGTCTTTCCAAGTTCCTCTGTCACATTCTTTTCAGAAACAACAGGATTCCCATATTTTCTATTATCAAAAAAATCTGTTTACAACCTTCTTTTATTTTCAATCTATTTCCTTGATGAATGTTTTATAATTTTCAGTATACATACTACGGTAGTTGAAATAAGAATGGCACTCAAAGGTCATCGGAGAGTGGCACTACTTGGGACAGGTTAGGAGACCTGAACTTGTTGGAGGAACTGTGGCACTGTGGGTGGCCTTTGAGGTTTCAGAAACTCAAGGCAGGCAGAAACTTTCTCTCTCCTACTGCCAGGATATCTAGTAATTCTTTGCTACTTTTCCATAATCATGCCTGCCTGCCTGCATGGCTCCATGCTCCCCATCTTGAAGACAATGGACTAGACCTTTGAAACAAGCAAGTAATCCCGCCATTAAATGTTTCCTTTTGTTATAGTTGCCTTGGTAATGGTTCCTCTTCAAAGCAAAATAATACTAATTAAGATAGGGGTTGGTACCAGGAATGCACTGTTGCTGTGATAGACCTGACAGTGATGCTTGCTGGCCAAATGAGGACTTCGGGACTTCTGATTAGAAAAGAAAGCAGTTGAATGCTTTAAACAGGGCATAATGGGCCATATTAGTAGGAGCATGGAAGACTTGCAGTGATAGCAATGTAGATTATGACAGCACAGCTCAAGAGGTTTTACAGGAGAAGAATATTAATAAATAATAAATGGCCTAGAGACTGTTCATATGATAATTTGGTGAAGAATTGTGACTGCTTTCTTCTGCTATCCAAAAAATCTGCCTGAGGCTAAATCAAAGAGTTTTGAATTAATGGCACTGGCAGAGAAGATTGCAAGACAGTTTAGTATCTACTATGTTGCTTGGTTATTAATGATCACTCTATAATGAAGAAGAGCAAGTTTAACAAGGAAAAATACAAAATGTACAGTTTGAGGAGAAAAGGGACACAAGGAAGTATAAAGAGCTAAGTCCAGTGCTCAAGGAGATAAAAGGTTTAAAGAAGAGCCTGAAGCTAAATGGAACAAAGGGAGTAGTGACTTAGAGCAAGACCCCAGCAGCTAAGCTTCCAACTTGTGGAAAGAAAAGCTTAAACATTTAAAGAAACCATCAACAACTGAAGGCCCCAGGGGAACCCCTAATTGAGATCCCTAACCCTAAAGCCCCAAAGAAGCAAACCTGTGAGTCAGGCTGACTCCGGGACAGGCTTCATCTTCTTGTTAAATTAAAGTAGGCCATGGGATTCCCATTCCCAGAGATAAGTTCACCAGTTAATGGAAAAACCACAAACAATGCTCAATACCTGACCATCTGGCTGGAAAGAAATAAGGTTGCTTAACTACTGATTAGACAATACCTGTACACCAGTTAGACAATACTTAAAATTAACTCACAACCAGGTTAATGGTAAATAGACCAAAGGTTGCTTTCTCCCTTAGCCCTAGCTTTTCAGTTTGAATGATCCAATCATGTTGAAGATTACCTAACCCACCATGGAATTCCCCTGAAAGTTTTTAAAAAGAGCCTGTGAGCTCATCTCAGGTCGTCATTTTGCCTAAATGGTGATCCTTGCATGCTGGAGTTCTGCAGAAAATAAACGTTCATTGCTATTGCATGCTATCTGAGTTTGAGTGTTTCTTCAGTGTGTTCTGGATCCTAACACAACAGAGTTGGGGGAAATGTAATTGAACAAAGAGGCCAAATTCAACCCCCAGCAAGCCATAGAACTTGGTGTCTTCAGTAATGTGATTCTGGTCTCAGAGGTAAAAATACAAGATATAGGTTATAAAATCTCTATCCTCAGCTAAGAGAAGTTACTGCGACCAAGCTTGTGTTAGGAATGTTCCTTCATGGCAGTCTAGAGAGGCCACTGTGTAAAGGTGTAAAGGTGAAGCCTAGATTGTGTTGTAGGCCCAAAGATACTGAAGATGCAGGAATCATGGGATACATGCCAAGGAGAGCTGTTAACAGAGACTGAAGCCAACCCAAGAGAGAATTATGTTGCAGTCAACAAAGATGAAAGGAGTTGGAGATCTGAAGAGTGCTTTGACATCAGATACAGAGCTGTAGAATTTGGAGTTTTCCCAGTTGATTTTAGGTCTTGCTTTGGCCCAGTATTTTATTTTTATGCTCCCTTTCCTCACTTTTGGAATGGTGATGTATATTCTGTTCCATTGTAGGTTAGAAGTATGTGATCTGCTTTTTGATTTGGATTTTTTACAGGGAGTTACAGTTCAGAGATTACCTTGAGTCTCAGAAAAGACTTTGAACATTGAATTTTTAACAATATTGAGACTGTGACAGCTTATAGGACTTTAGAAATTGGGCTTAATGCATTTTGCATTATGATATATCTACAGCCTCATGGGAGCCAGGGAGTGGAAAGTGATGGTTTGAAGAAGAATGACCCTCATAGGATCATATGCTTGAATTTTTAGTCATCAGTAAATGTAATAATAGTAGTAAGTAATTAGGAGGTTGGCCTTGATGGAGTAGGTGTGGCCTTATTGGAGTAAGTGGTCTACTGGGGGTGGGCTTTGAGGTTTCAGAAGCCTAAGTCAAATACAGTGACCTTATCTCTTCCTGCTGCCTTCAGATCCAGATGTAGAACTCTCAGCTTTTCACTAGTACCTTGCCTGCCTGCATGCAGCCATTATCTCTACCATGATAACAATGGGTTGAAACTCTGAAACTAAAACCTCTGAAACCATAGTAAGCCCCAAACTTAGCGTTGTCTCTAACTATATTTGTCTTGGTCATGGTGTCTCTTCACAGAAATAGAACACTGAGTAACATAGAGATCAAGGATTACAAATGTCACATTTGATAACTTCGCAAATTAAAATGTTTTGTGGATTTTTTTTCCAAATAGCTTGTGGGTAGTGTTTAGGAATGCTATTGACTTTTGGTAAATTGACTTTCTAAACTATAATTTTACTAAATCTGTTTAGGAGTTCTAGTAGATTTTAATGGAACCTTTAGAGATAAATAGCTAAATGATAGATAGATAGATGGATAAATAGATATGGTAGATATATAGATTAGATAGATAGATAGATAGATAGATAGATAGATAGATAGATAGATAGATAGAT
>CAJQZJ010033173.1:1789485-1803417 GCA_907164525.1 Lophiomys imhausi | reverse complement strand
AAAAATTAAACAGTTTGAAAAGGTTGTAACTTCTATGAAATAAGCTAGTGACTAGCAAGGCAATATGTACATAAAGGTGCAATAAGTGGCCACCACCTTGCTAGACCAGCATAATTCCAAACTACATTATGAATCTTACCCTTATACCCACAGGTAAGTGGAACTATGAACCCTCATCACAGAAGCTTCCCTTTACAGCAAATAGAGACTATCACAGAAAACCAAAACTGGATGCAATACAGAGATCAACAGATCATGGGAAGCCCAGTCCAACAGAAACATCTACATCACAGTTCCTGCATCTATGGCTCAGAGAACATCTAGAAAGTGTGGATGGAAAGACTGTAAGAGCCAGAATACCAAGAAGTCTTTTTGTGAAGCAGTTGCTTCTAGAAATTAGCACATAAAAAGACTGAAGCAATGACAATATTAATGGGCATATTAATTTGCAAAGGGAAACTTTTTAAAGGTATTCACCCCTAAAAAAAGACCTATAGATAATAAATGGCTTGTCAGAGGAAGAAAATAAGCCTCTCCCATTGATTAGCCACTTTATTGGTTGGCCAATGCAAAGAAGTCGGTCCTGAAATCATATATACACAAACAATATATATGTATATATTTATGTCTGTATATATATATATACATATATGTATATAAGTATAAAAATCAAAGAGAAAGATGCGAACCAACATGAGAGTAGGGGAGTCAAAAGAGAGGTTGGAGAGAGGATATCTGGGATGGGACAGAGGGAAGAAATTGAGAGAGGAAAGTGGCATAATTATATTTCTATTAAAAATTTATCCATTTTCCATGTTCTTGATCAAAGTGTGCCTTCACTATGCATCCTGAAATTCTTACTGCAGTGTCTTTTCATGCCATGATTGTAAGGAAAAAGAAGAATATGGGAATCTGCTGGAAATAATAACATGGTAAACAAATCAACTTCAAGTTGAAATGAGTTAGGACTCAATTAGGAATGAGTTAGCAATCTGTGTGGGAAGAAGAAAATCAAATATGATAAACACACAGAACGGCTTTCTTAAAACTTCATAGAAAACTTTTGAAATGGTGGAAACACAAAAAGTGGCTTAATGCTTCCTAATTGGCAGAATACCAAAGGATTTGGGAGTGGTTCTGGGGAGGGACAAAGAATGGGCGGATGACTGTCAGAAGGAACAGCAATGGTTGAGTGGAACACAGAGAGTTGGCAAAGATGCAGGAGACTGTTCCAGTGATGTCACTGAGACCAAGGTTTATGGATGGTTGAAGAATGAATAAATTAAAAGGAGATAAATTTCCAGAGAAATATGAGCAGTGTGGCTGCTTAACAATCCTAATCAAGTGAACAGCTTCTGGTCATCACACTAATGAGGTTCTAAAGTGAGTTAAGGGCAAGTAGCTTAGAGAGCAGTTCATGGATCTCATGGACTTTCAGTAGGCAGGGTGCTGTGATGATGCATTGATTACCAATGCTATTCAAAAATATTATTCAACTGACCCATTTAACTCCTGTTGAGTCTGAGCTTCTCAATGTCTGCAATGGCTGGCCTTATCTGGCTATACCTCCTTGGGAAGAGCTCATGCATAAACAATCTTACTGAGAAAAAACAACTACAAGGAGCAACGAGGTACATAGACAAGAAAAAATAATTGCAAAGAGAGACAACTCACTGGGAATGACACACTGTCTCAGTAGACCTGAAACTCACATAGACTCCCCAGTATGTCCCGGTTACTACCAGATACAGCTCAACATCACTAGTACTGCCAATGGCCTCTGTCTTTGAATTTCATCCAGCAGTTGGATCATCCTGAATATGTGGGTTCACTAGATGGAAAAGTGATACTTTAAAGACCAACAACCATAATAAAATAATTTTCATGACTCATAGGAAGATGTAAGACATTATTCATATAGTAGATTGGACAAGATTCAAATCTAGAGTGGATGTAACATTCTGGGATAATCATATTTACCCACCTTATGAAAGTCAAACACTTTTTCTGCAAAAAGTCCATTGACCATACTGAGTTCATAATCCTTATGAGATGAGTTTATGTCAGCAAGAACTCTTTTCAATTGATACTGCAATCCTGGCTGTTGTGAAACAAAGGCATATAAGTTTAATCTCATACTACTTGGATTCATAATATCACTTATACATGAAATAAAACATGTATATAATTCTATAAAAGACTTGGAAAATATTGCTACAAAAGGAATGTCTTTACCTTTCCTCACCACATTGTCTATGATCAACTGAAAAATTTAGTGAAATAAGGTTAATAGGAAATTAACAATTAGCCCAAGATACATACTAATTAATTAGTTAATAAATTAATTTAGTGGACTGGAGAGATGGCTCAGTGGTCAAGAGCACTGGCTGCTCTTCCAAAGGACCCGGGTTCAAATCCCAGCACCCACATGGCAGTTCACAGCTGTCTGTAATTGCCAGGCATGATGCATACCTTTAATCCCAGTACTCAGGAGGCAAAGGCAGGCAGGTCTCTGTGTGTTCAAGGCTAGCCTGGTCTACAAAGTGAGTCCAGGACAGTCAAAGACAGGGTAAACCCTGTCTTGAAAAACCAAAAAAAAAAAAACAACTTAGTTATATCATTTAGTGATGTTATCAATAATTTAGCGATGTCATTTTAATGTAAAGGACAGAAGAGAAAGGCTGGTTTAACTATTTCACTCCAACCTGGCAAGCAAACAATATATTGGCAAATTAATTAAATTATCAAAATTAGATTTGATATTTTTAAATAATAATATTTGAAATATGGTGTTTGAAGTGGATTTCTTTGTTTTAATAGGATAGAACGCATTAAAACATATTCAAAATATATCATTTTCTTCAATTTAATCTCTGGCTTTTTCTTTTAAGGAATATGTGCTCTTTACCTGATTGTTAGAAGCATTTCCTTGTCTTGATGGAGTATTAAAGTGAAGTACCTGCAAATATAATACAAAAAAATTGTCAGAATCCAAGTGTGTGGAGGGATCAGTTAGCAAGAGATTTTGAAAATAAAAATGTATTTCTGAAGACACTCAGCTAGTGTCACTTCAGTTCCACTAGTGTCTTAGAGTCTATTCTCATGATTCCAAATGAATGTCAATATCTGGAACAAAAAAAATGCCTTCTAGTTTTCATCTTTGTTGCATTTTCTTCCTCTTCCACATACTAACTTAGCTTACCTTAGCCATGGTTTAGGGATATGTATTAATTTAGTAAATTTTGCTGTGATGGCACTTCCTCTAAATGTGGCCTTCGAGGTTCAATGTTCACATGGGCATTATAATATGTTATCTTAAAAGTCCTCAGAGTTTATGTGTTGGGCTCTTAGTCTCCAATGCTTTTGTAGGAGGTGAAATTTTTGAATCATCAGCACTCTGAATTCCCTGAGTTGCTTAATCTACTTCTGGATCCCTGGTTTCAGGGATTCTTCAGAAAGGGATTTGTTACAAGAGATAGCTTTCTCAGTTTGGTCTCTTGATACTGTAAGGTAAGTGACAGCCAAGCAACTATGGGTGGAAACCTCTGGAACTGTGAGTCCAAATGTACTTTAGTTCCTTAAAGGTTGGTTTTCTCTGCTGTTTTGTCACAGCAGTAAAAGTCACTAACAGACATGCACGTACCATACAATGGCTTTCAAAACAGACCATTGAAAAACTACCACAGTGCTTACTCCAAGCATCGCACAATACATAATTTTGGGACCTGTGGAACACCCAAGTCTCACTTTGGAATGATGTGATGGTTCATTGGAGTATTTGAGTCAATACTCATTAGGTCACCAATGTATGGGTTCATTTAAAGTTTCTTTAAACCTTGTCTACCAGATTCTGGCTCCCCTAACCATTTCAAAAATAATTTAGAAATAATTAAATCCTTTAGCATTTTATATCAACTATAATCTTCACACATCTTCAAGTTTCACTTCATAACATAATATTAAGTTCTACATTAATTTGTTATGTCCCCAAACAAAGTATCATCACTCTTGAACATTGAATGATTCCTTCTCACCATTTTCTGTTCCCTGTCTTGAGATTCTCAGCAGATAGACTTTCCCCCAATTTTCAAATTACTAATAATATCAAATTTAAAATTACTTGAATATATTCCTGTTTTACCTAATAAGTTTCATTTGAGTTCAGAAACTCAGGTCCCGGTTAACATTTTGTCTTATTCTTCAAAGCTACACATTCTCTTGTACCAGGGATACACTAAAAGATTTATTCAGGCATTAATCAGTGTTGACCAAGTTTAAGATTGTATTTCTTCTTTTTATTTTTTTTTAATTTGTCAATTTCACGTCATGCACCCTATTCCCTCTCATCTCCCATGTCCCCTCAGACCCATCCTCCACCCTTGAAAACTCTCCAAATACATAAAAAAGAATCTCATTGTGGAAGCTGTCGTGTGTCTCAGTGTGTCCCACAATACTCCCTTTTGTCCACACTTGTTTTCTTGCAAGTGTTCATTATAGTGATTCCTTGATCTGGTATGAGACCTCTGGATTCTGGTACTTTGTCAATACTAGAACTTCACTGGGACTCCTCTCAGATATACTGTTGTTATCCTGTGTCATGGAGATACTGTAGTTTTGGATCTGTAGTACTGACCTTTTTCATATATGCCAGCAGTTAATACACGGGGTACATGTTAGGGTGGACCAACTGAAAGCCCTGGTTCTGGGCCTGCAGCCCCCACATCCAGGGCCAGCTCTACTGTGCTACCCAGCTAAGGTGCAGGGTCTGCTCTCCCTAGTGTCACAGCAGGTAAGGGGTTGGACCAGTTCCCCTCCTCTTATGAGCCCATTCATCAAGGAGAACTCTCCAACCTGCTCCCTGCCTGTGTCGAGGGCATCAGAGAGTGGAGGGGCTCTCTCTCTCCCCAATACCACTGCAATGCAGACAAAAGGCAGGGCTGGTACTTCCACACATACACATCCTACGGTCCAGTTTATATACATCCCCCACAGCCAGGGTCAGACCTCTGCTGTCCAGGCAAGGTTGAGGGCCTACCTTCCCGAGTCCTTTAGCATGTGAAGAGCAGTAACAGTTCTGCTCTTGTGAACCCATAGGGGCCATATCTCCTGTCTGCCACTGGTGGTAAGGACAAAAGGGAGGGGAGGGGATCTCTCTGTTGCCAACACCTCCACAAAACAGACAAAAAGCAGGGCTGGCTTTCCCATAATCACTCCCTTGGTGGTGGTGGGGGGGGCTGGTTCACCCACAGCCCCACATCCAGGGCCAGAAAGGGTCTTCTAGTCTCTGGCTTGCTTCCTGTCCTGGGAGCCTGGTGCTGGACTGGTGCTGTCACAGGCTAGCTTCCTGTTCAGGCCCCATGATGCCGAACTGTGTTGGTCTCTGGCTTTCTTTTTTTCCAGGAATGTTAGGCTACTATTCCTTCAGATGATCGCAGGTCAGAACACTGAATGCAGACACAGCCTCTCTCCTCTCTGTCACCTACTGATGCACATGTGACACAGCAGCCACATCTGCAATACCTCTAGGGACAGGAAGATTGTATTTTTGTGCTAAATGTGATTTTGATTTGGTAATGAACAGGTTTCAAAATAATGAAGGGTCTTCTTGTGGTGTTACACGTATGTGACACCTGCTTCATCTAGGAAGCTATTTCATCCTTACAGCTGACATTCTCACCACAACTTGCCTTCTGGATTATTACTAAATCTTGACTCAAGGGGACAATTTGATAGCTTCTGCTCTAAGAAGAAGACCTTCATTCTGTAAATCAGGATTAATTCTATGAGCTTTGTAAATTTTTACAAGTCTCAAATTTGGAAATTTATTTGGAATAGAAATCTGTTATATTCATAATTGAACAAAATGGAGAAATTAATATTTCATGCCCAGTTAGAAACTTACTTATGCTGTCAAGTTTTTTAAACCACTGCTATATTAAAATGTAGTTTTGATCATCTTTAATTCCTCACAAGGAGAAATTTATTTCAATTGTGAGTATTCATACATGAAGTGCTCAGTTGTAAAGGATTCAAACTATTTACTAGAGTCTATGGGGACTGTGTGCCACAGATCCTTGAACCATTCTGACTCAGTAATTAGTTGTATTAGGAGTTCCTTGTCTTAATCTATAGACTTGATAAACTGCTGTGGTCAGGCCTTGACACTCCAAGGTATACACCATAGAGGTGTATCAGGCAAAAATGTTTGTCTTCACTGATGTTGAGTAGAAATGACTTAGGAAACAACAGAAAAATTTGGTGAAGTGATTAATGTGCTAATTAGTCTGACTTAATATTTCCATAGCATATGCATAGAACAATACATTACATTGTGCTTTATGAATATATTTACATATATAATTATTGTTTCTCAGTTAAAATTTTATTTTAAAATTGAATTTTAATTTTTTCCCAAAGAACAATGCTAATAAGATAAAACATGAAGTTGAGACTTTGTTGGCTTGGTTGTTTGTGTTTGCTTGTCAGCCCAGAGGACACACAAAGCTGTCGTACTGACCTTTTTCATATATGAAAAAGGCTTGGGTGAGGCACATATTGCTCATTGGGATGAGTACCATGAACTGGAAATTAGAATAAATTCAAAAATATAAAATGAAAGGAGTTTTAAAACTATTTTTGTACATTCTGGAGGAACAATAAGTTTAATTAATTACTCAACTTAAGCAAATATTGAAAATAATTTTTAAAAGCTCTGAAAAGTGTAGTGTATATAGGAGGCATGGATGGCATTAATCACCTAGGCACTGTGACATGAAAGTGAAAAAGCAGGCAGACTATCGAAGGATCATGAAATGTGAAAGTCAGTAATAACTTGAGAGATAGAGTTATGATCTTACTGTTTGAACGTACTCAGCTTTAGTTTCTTATCTTTTCCAGCGTGGCTCTCACAACCCTTTCTAGTAATTGCTACGGTGCCTAGGTCTTGGTAGCTTTAGGTCTAGATATTCAAAATGCAAAATATTCTTCCTCCTCAGAGGTGGGAAAATGGCCTGCCCATGCAGTAACTGCTTCTGCCTTTGCAACGGACAGTGCAGAGGCCACTGTGATCTCATTTTACTTCTGTTCCTCTAACAGCTAGTATGAAAGTTAGATAACTTCTAGGCCAACATTGATCGTCCTACAGACTCTTGGAAACCCGACTACATTGCCTCTCACAAACAACAACAGAAGTCCACTTTTCTCTGGGGTTGGTATGGGAAGGGGCATGCTATCCTGACAATGAATAGGGAAATTTTGTATGGAAATTTAATTAAAATAGTCAAGGCTTGTCAGTGTCTCTGTGAAGGCTTTCAGCATCAGACTGTCAGCTAACCCATAGACTAAGTAAAAGTGGAACAATTCAGAAATAAGTATAAAGCCTTACAAAGACTTTGTCAACCGTAATTTTAATAGGCTGCAGACAACTGGAAACTCCTCTTAATGTGGAATGATAATGTGAGATACGTTGTAGATAAAGGCAAAGTCAACAAAACAAATTTGGTGTACAGACTAATAGTTATTTCAAGTTTGCAACTTGGGTCTTTGCAGACATCAAAGTGGCATTTTGACTTCAAGTATTAGTTCTGGGATTGTTTTCTCCCTGGAGCTGTGCTGTGAAGATAAACACCATCAGACTCCCTTTCTCATTCAGGCAGAACACAAGACTTTCAGTGACACTGAAAATACTGTAGTTATCTCTTCCAACTGACAGAAAAAGTGAATCTAAAGACAGAATGTGCCAGGGTACTGTGGGACTACTTTCAACAAGGACTTCCTAATCTGTGGAATAGTTTGTTTTTGCTACTTCCAAGGAGAAAACAAAAGTATAAATGCTATAACTTATACTGTTTCAGTATTAATGTTCTATTCTTATGACTTTTTACTATTTCTCTCTTTTTTTGACTTTTTACTATTTCTGTGAGAAAATAAGTCAAGTTTGCCTCTCAATGAAGAGGAAATGTTGCTGATCATCTCAGGTTAAGGAGAAAGATGGAATCAGAATCCACTATCTACTGACCTTGATCTTGAGGGATGTTTTGTGTCCTTTTTCCTAAAAAGAGAAGTCAAAGGCAGGAAAGGGTAGTTCTTTGCTCTGGGAAACAGTCCAGGGAGAAGATTCTAATCATCAGAATGTGAGGGATGCACTCAGGCTGGTATTTGTTGATAATTTATGGTGCTGCTCTGAGAACACCGCAAATGGCTTCTTAGTCTTATGTAAGCGTAAATTGTCCCCAGATAGTTCTAATATAAGTGCTAAAACTAGTGAGAGGACACTGTTATTTTGGAAATATTCTACTGTGAGAAAAAAATGAAAGGCCATGGTGAAATGTCAGGTCTCAAAGTTACTACGAATAAAATATTCTTCAAGGTAAACTTATGAAAATTATACAAATATTTAAAGGATATTCCTCTTAATATTTTGAATAAACCGCTTTAGAAATTGAATACATTAATGTTATTACTTTTTTATACTGACTTACTTCATCTGACAGTCCTAGTTAGCTTGGGAAAATTTGGAAGACTGTACTTCTGACTAGATCGACAGCATGTTATCTGAACATACAAATTTATTGGTTAAAAAGTAAAACTGCCATGGCTAGAAGGGCATTATGATAAACAAAGAAAATATTAAAATTTAAAATTTCAAGTCTATTTCTTCCTTTTCCCATTGGAAGCATTGTTTTTCCATCTGAAATATTAGTTTCATGCTGCAACAGTCACTTGTGAACATGAAGGGAGATCAGAAATTCTTCTCTTTCTAATAATTGGTTATCAAGTTAACTCAGATAATGACAAGGACTAAAAGCTCTGCAAATGAGTTTCAAATTCTCACATTAAGTTTTAGGTAAGCTTTAAGGAGCTGTGGCTGTAACTTCCCTCAGGATCCTACCTAAGTACAATCATGAAACTGCCATTCTTCTTACAGAGTGATAGAATAGAAATGTACACTACAATGATTATTTTTAAATGCTTTTGGGAAAACCCAGTTGGATCTAAGGAAACACAAGTTTGTACAACCTGTAAATAATATTATAGTACAAATTCATGGTTCAAGGTAAATGCAAATTTGGCATAATGAATATTAATGCAACTTGTATGAGAGAGGAACAAGCAACGTTAGGAGAGGGGAAAGAGATATGTTTATTCTTCCATTGCTGATAGGAAAGATCAGCAATATCAAAACTAAGTGAAAAACATGAGGCAAAATACACAACTTTGTAAATAACATCAGTCTTAGCACAACATATGAGAAAGCAGAGAGATTTTAGGGTTTTGGGAAAGGGTTGCCTAAAATCACAGGTTTGACTAAAGGCATTTCTTATGTTACAAACAGCAGCAATGCTAAGCTGGGGAGATGGCTCACTGGGTAAAGCACTTGCTACCCAAAAATGAGGACTTGAATGTGAATCCCTAGTATCTACGTAAAACTGGAGTGCAGAAGCTTATAAGTCTGTAATCCTAACACTACTCTGGGGAGCTATAGAGACAGGAGAATCTCTGGAAGCTTGCAGACAGTTGTCTAAGTGTTATACGGGGGAAACAAGCAAGAGATTCCATGTCAAACAAGTGGAAAGTGAGGACCAGTACCTCAGAATATCTTCTAACCTCCACATGGACGCTGTGGCACAAGTACACCAACATTCATGTACATGAACACAGACCAGACAAAGATTTAAAAAGAAACAATGTAAAATATAATAATAAAAGTGAACAAAACTGAAGAGAGATACTTTCAGCATCAAAAGAATAATGACCATTGATTGCTTGAATGTGATTTTCAGAGACACATGCAAGGAGGTTATAAATTATGACTCCATTGAATGAACCCAAGTTTCCCTGCAATCACTGTGATCCATAGTGCCAAGCAGAATGTGCTGTAAAGAGAAAGTAACTGGGGCAAGACCAGAGCTGGAGGTTAATTTCCAAATCAGCATGTTACAAAGGACTACAACTTTGCCAAATAAACTATGAACGTCTTCATGACTGTAGTTCATGTTTTCTTCTGGTGTTTCTTGTGGGATGTTATGACAGCAGCAGCAGCTATAGAAAGTCATTCATGAGAGTGAATGGGGAGACTATGGACATCAGAGAGATGACTCTAGCCAGACCGTAGTTTTTACAAGTCACCAGGGCACAGTTGAGAAACCTTACTTTCAAAGGCCACACAGGGTTGGAGTCACAGCTCTGACATTCATCACCAGACAGTTGGCATGGTAATCCCACCATAAAATCAAGACAAGGATGCCAATTCAATGTATTATTGAGAATATCAAATAAAATTTTGTTTGCTTTTGTGGGTCCTGTCCCAGGGGTTGTAGCTGATGATGTACTCAACAGCTAGTGGGCATTGCTGTCACCTTGTGTGGTTCCCGCTGTCCATTCCTCTATCTCCTAATAGACTGACAGCATTTCACTCAGCTCTCCACTTGCAGCATTCATTGACTTACACAGAGATAGAGAAAAAGCATTTGCAACTTAATGACATACACAAACAACCTTCAGCAGGACTAGACTGAAATAATAAGGACAACTGGGATCAGAAAGGGTGGCTTCTGAGCCTGTGGAAACAGCTGGACCTGGCATGACAACTTCTGCTGAGTTGCTGGATTTCTATGATGATTTCCTGGGAGAAGGGAAGGAAACCTTGACTGACAGTCTTCAGAGATGTGTACAAGGTTTTGTTAATAAGCACTTTCTGAAGGTGGTGAGGAAGGAGGTGATGGCAAACACTGTTCTGGTACCCTTTTATAAGTAGGCTTGTCGTTTGTGTCCAGGTAACTGATATTTAAACTAGGATATTAGGCTGTGTTTGAACACTTGTCTAGCAAGTGTGGAGGTTCCATACTCAGCACCACAAACAAAACAAAACTAGGACACTCTGTCAAGTTCTTTCATACCTGTATCTGTTCTTCTGGTGGCTCTCAAACATTAGTGTATGCCTGAAGAGCTTCTGAAGCCCAGATAGGTGACCCACACCCACATCTATAGTTTCTGATACAGCCTAAGAATTCACATCCCTACCAAGTTGTCCAGGTGGTGCTGCTGCTACTATCAAAGGAAAGGACACTGAGAAGTAGTATGTTAAGTAAAATCATCCAAGATTTATTCCTGCTTCCTCCCAACTTAAAATCAAGGGCTGGAAGCCCTTGTTTTTCATGGAGCCTAGTGCTTATCATAAAATATTCTCCTGGAGAAAACAGTTTACTCTTAGGATAGATTGGAAAGGCCAACACTGACCTTGTCAACTTGACGTGCACATTCACCTCGAGCACCCAAACGGATTATGGTCAGGGCAGTGAAGATGCTCAGGGAAGAGAAGAATACATTTCCATTTCCTTGATTGTTTTCAATCTCTCTGAATAAGTTGAAGCTAAATTCTGCATTTGCTGCGTCAAGGGAGGCCATTGTGGAATCAAGTGTTTCCTAGAGGTCAATGGAGAGTTACATTAGCTCACAGCACATTTGTTTGTTTGTTTATTATTATTAACTCAAAGTTTCATTTTTCCTGCTTGTGTGCAATCATCAAGTAGCTTAGAACACAATGAGACTGTTCCTTTGGTCCTACATTGTTGGATCTAATGCTCTAGAACATATTTGGCAACAATACAGAACATGTTCATTTTTCTCACTCTGACACATTAGCAAAACAACTCTGCTATTCACATTGGAAACATAATCCTGGTTTCTTTTTGATGGGGTACTCTATCCTAAGTGATCTTTGCTGACCTCTTTTCAAGCTGCACATTCATGCATTTACTAATTCTCAAGTAGCCTCAAATTTATAAACTGAGGTAGAGCAAACGTATGCCTGACTGCAAGGAATACTCCATCATCACTTCATCTATTCAACACAGCCTTTGTTTCCTAAACCATTGTTACATTTCACATCATTTCCTCACATTGTCTCTGTATAGCCTCCATTCTTATCCATGGAACCATTGTTCACTGTGATGTTTTTAAGAGCACCTTAATTTTAAACACTGTTCTTCATTGGTCCTGTAAATATATTCATCTTTGAAAGACCACTGTCATTTTTTTAGTAGAAAATGTAGTTATCATAGAAAGTGTCATGAACATTCCTAAGACTTTCCAACACAGAGGTCTATATTTTGCTAGATAAGCTGGTTAGGCTATAGTAACAAATATAGAATCAAGAATGAAAATTACCTTAGAGCTCTCATAGCATTGTTCTGGGGATAAAGAGCATTGGCACCACTCCGGAATTCCCCAGGGGCCCACTTTGTTTCTTTGAAGACTTTCTCCATAGTTTAGTGATTCCAACAACACAGGGGACCTGGCTCAGACTAAATGAATTTGCTTGAATGAAACAAACTACTCTCCTTGAGTATTACTTCATCTGGTACCATGACAGTTATTCAGAGGCCCAGCACACTCCCAACCCTGTTTCTAATAGTTACATGATTTGGAGTAAGGTTTTCACTCTTCTAAACGAACTCCTAGCTTATTCTGTGAGATTGCCTTGTATAGATAGGCACTATAGCAGTGATGTGCAACAGAAAATCATGCGTGCTTCTGCCTGTCACTCCAAAAAAGAAGAAAATCTTTGTATCAGTCATCAGGTGGGAGAAGCAGAAATGTGGGCCATAAAGAAGATCTCTAGGGGGAAGAAGCATGTAGCCTAAAGGAATATTCTAAAATTTCAATTTTTACAATTTAAGACGGTTGGTATCAAGAGGCCAGAGCTTCACATTTCATTTTTAAGTATCTCTAGGTATGATACCATTAGGAAGCGTTACCTTTAATTTTGTATCAATATACAAAGATCTATTCAAATGTGGCTAAATATACTCTTAATTTTGTATCAATATACAAAGATCAATGCCTATGTGGCCCAGTACAATCTTAATATTGCGTCCATATACAAGGGTCAATACCATTGTGTCCAACTATAATCTTAATTTTGTATCAATATACAAATATCAATACCGACGTAGTCCAATACAATCTTATTTTTGCACAATAAACAATGGTCAATACCACTTTGGCCAAATATACTACTAATTTTGTATCAATATACAAAGGTATAAGGGCATATTCAATAATCTGACCCTTCTTCTTGGTCCTTCCTGTGCTATGTCTATGTCTCAATTTTTCTCAAGTCCGTGCATTCCTACATAGGAGATAAAGAAGGATACAGAAAAGGGAAAGAAGGAATACCCTGGATCTAACCTCCAAAACCCATTAAACAGGACCATTTAACAACTTGTGATCTCTTCCCCTAAATAACAGAGTTTTCAGTTGTCCTTCAAATAACCAAAAAGGGGGGGGGGGCAGAGAAACACCCTCCCCACCCTCCGGGTATGGGACGTTGCTCTCTTAAAATGACTTCCTGCTGGTTTGGGTCATAGTAAACCTGTTTGGGGCCCGAACCAAAATGGAAAAATGGTTAAAAATGTTAGTACAATCAAACAAACTCCTAGTCATGCATGCATGACACCTTGTTAGCTACTATGACAGTCTATCACAGATATTCTCTAAGCTACTCAGTAATCAAGTTGTTAAGAGACAAGCAACATTTGCTTATCTAAATACAAGAGAGAGATAGGGCATCTTCAAAAACCCCAAGAGATCTGCAGAATATGGCATTCAAAGATGTGGTCTTAAATTAAGATTTTTTTTGATATCGTGACATATCAGCTCCTGACAGCACCCCCTATTCTACTCCAAGTAGAAGATAAGCATCGAAGAATCTCCAGTGTGAGATGGTTGAATTAGTGGCAAGCCTATCTCTTGGCATGTAAAAACTCCTTGCTGCAACTGCAGACAGACTGCTGTCCAAAAAGGACAAAACTTGGTAACAGGGAAGTAGACAGCCTAGCTCTGCCAAGACAGGGTAGGTTAGTCCTTCATAATTCCTGCTCTGCAATAAATGTCTGTCAGAGAAACAGGACCAAAAGGCTGAAGACTGAT
>CAJQZJ010033173.1:1756464-1784485 GCA_907164525.1 Lophiomys imhausi | reverse complement strand
TCATTCCAAGAAAGAATATCTATGTTCTTTTATAAATTATTTAGGAGGCTGGACAAGTGGCTCAGGCTTTAAATCCCAGCACTATGGAAGTAGAGACAAGCATGAGATCAAGGCCAGCTTAATATATACAGTGAACTCCAGACCAACCAGGACTTTGTCTCAAAAACAAAACAAAGTGTAATTTAGAGAAGGAGGAGGAAATGTTATTTAGGGTTGAGGGTGTAGCTCAATGGCATATAATACATAAGGCGTTGGGTTCTCTAGAAATGTCCAAATTAAAATCACATGAAAAACCTACACGGAAAATTACTAAATTGATTCCATATCTTATCCAACTCATCTAAGAGAAAGAGCACTGGTGACTGCCTTTGGCACTACAAATGAAAGACTCTAGGAAAAGAGAAAAAGAAAAATACAAATCGGGGCTCTGGATGGGTTTGATATTGATACTGAATACTGGCAGTAACTATGACCCCCAAGCCTTTCAGCGGCTTAGTTGCTTTGGCCTTGGAAATGAGTATTATATCTGGAACTTGAAAAATTATGAAGCATAAAAATGAAACACGCATGGATATTTTGCGTTAAATTTAGAACCATAAGGATTTCTTTACTTCCACAAGAAAGGTATGTTTAGAATCTCTCTTCAGAAGAGGTTTCATGACTTTGTGTTGGCAGTGGCAGAAAGTCAGTGCAAATGAAAGGAATTGCTCTTAGAAACCTTAACAGCAAAAGTGTAAATAACCCATTCTAAGTCTCACAGGGAAATTGTGTTCATGGATCTGTTTTAACATACTGACATGGTGCAGGCTGGAACCATTAAAATGAAACCAAAAGGATTTTTAGGTCAGTGGAGGCTCTCTGGTAAAATTACACATCAAGCTTGCCATTTCTTTACAAATTATGTCTTGATAATTTATACTTTTGAGTTAAAAAAAGAAAAATTTCTGACTTTTCAACAGTATTGTTCTTTATATTCTAAACAAAAAAATTTCTAAACTTTTAGTCCACATGGTAATGTTTCACAAAACTGTCATTATATCAAGAAGAAAAGAAAACTAACGCAGGAATTTGCATATTTAAAAAAATAGTGTAACTAATTTCATTGGATATGATAAATTTCATGGTGTAGAAATCACACTGATAAAAAGTTATTGCAGAAAAAGATGACCCAAGACATTCCTAGACAATAATAAATCCTGAAGCCCTAACTTTTAAAATGATGGATAGTACTAAATATATTCAATCACTCTTACACAAACAGGCTCACACAGGTTGAAAATAAATTCCATAAACATTATAATTTACATAATTGATTTTTATTAACTTTCTCTATGTAAGGTGCACTATATGTTCGTGAAATGAAAGTAAGTCTCCTTCCCCATCATACGTGAAGCCTACATTCCATAGGTAAACAGACAACTTTACTTGAAGCTGGCTCATGGACTTTATGCCACAAAGTCCCAAATACTGAGAGATGAATAACAATTACCATCCAATGAATTTTCCTTTCTTCTACAAAAATTTGCAGCGACTCAAAAATAAATATGTAAAATGCCCACAAAAATAAACTGTGTTCAAAAAAGCAGAAATAAGTACTAAACATTTGATAGTTACATAACTAAGGCATTTGTAAAAGAAAGCAATGTAGGCTCAAGCTGCAGAAAGTGTCACTGCAGTATCCCCCAGGTCACTGCTGCTGGAGTAGCGGAATGACAGAAAACCTTTTTCAATCATAGAAGAATTTGGCCGCACAGAGGAATTTTTCATTTAATCCCCCAAATATTATAATCTCTTGTTTCTTGCATAGATTTGGCATAGTATATAATTTCAAAATAATAAAAAAATTATTTTATAATTTTAAAATTAATACAAAGTAGAAAATTCTCATGAAAGTTCTTAAATCCCAAACTTCAGATGAAAATCACTGCTACGTGAAGGCTATTCGATTACCTGTGGAATGTTTCAATGCTAATGTTTTCCATCTCTCTTCTGCTGTCAATATGTTTGTGTCAAAATAAAAGCAAAACAACAACACCACAAATACAGGTGTCACCAAAGCTCTGTTTTAATAATCTGATTAAACTATGAATGAAATACTTTTCAAAATGAAACACAAGAAAACCTAGATATAAAACAGCTTCAATACAACATTGAATTAGAATGATTCTGTCTCATGGTCTTTGCATCTGATTGATAAAATACATGGTTTGTCTTTATGGTAAAAGCATATGTCATCTTAGAGTAGCCTCTACTATGCCAAATATTAATTGTTGTTAATCATTAATTATTGGCAGAAAGCTTTTATAATGACTGAATTAAAATTATATATTAGAACAGAATAACTATTAAATAATTTTAATTTTTATTTATTAACTGTACTCCAAATATTATATTACAAAATAATTGTTTCTCTCTAGAACTATTTCTATTTATTTTAAGAAGTTCAAACTTTGATAAATGTCTAACCATATAACTATTTACATTATGATTGATTTTCTTTTAAAGAATTTGTAAATTTCAACAAATAGTGAGTGATGTAAATAGGAAAACTGGAAATACAAAATCTAGATTTGTAAATGTTTCTCCAAAGATTGAAAATAAAATTTTGACTGATAGCTGATCTCTCAAGCTGTCGCAAATGCTGTTCTCAATGACACTAGCCAAAGTCAGTCAGGAGAAACCATAAGCCAGAGAACTGAAGAACTTTCTGAAACCTTGCTGCATTTATTGTCTCAGGTACAGAAAAGTACCAAAGATTCACTCATTCTCTCTCTCTCTCTCTCTCTCTCTCTCTCTCTCTCTCTCTCTCTCTCTCTCAACTTTACACTGTGGACATCGAAAGCGTTTACCTTACTGTCTTCATAGAGGAAGTTGCAGCTGGTTGGGTGAGTCTGAAAGAGTTCCCGGACTTACTCAGAAATATAAAGCCTCTGACTCAGACACTCCCTGTTTCCTATTGTGATGACCACAATAATTTAAAATAATTCCACTCAAGGGAAATTATGCTCAAACAAATTGAGGAAAATTGGTAATGGACTATAGTTTCAATTCAAAGTTGTCAGAATATTTTCTCATGAAATTGAAAGTATTTTATACTATTATAACACAGTATTTTTAATATGCGTTTATACAACAGTTTACATATGAAATTCAGTGGCTGATCTGTGATAGTACTGACTTCTCTATCCCCCTCCCTTTCCAATCTTAGTAGACAACAAGAAATGCAGAAGAGTGCCCCCTTCAAGGTCTCATTTTCTAGGGAGTTGGGAAGTAGGGAAAACTGTATTTGAGAAAGAGTGAGTGGACTCTTTTTTTTTTTTTAGAATGTTGAAAGTCTTATTTATTTTCTATCTTGTTAATAAAAAGAAGCACTTAGGAGAAATACATCTTTATGCTTCAGGCCATAAGATGATGACATAATAAAGACATGAAGAACCATTTCTCTCTGAGGTACAGTGCTAAACATTTGGAAAGGTGCATCAAATACGTTTTTTCTCATCTCTTCTTCAATATTGATTGTAGAGACCATATTTGTAAATTGCATGTGGGATCAGTTGCAAAATAAATCCCAGGCTGTAATTTCTCATTGGATGGAAGGAATAATAAGAGTAGTGAGTTGACTCTTTCTAGCGTAGTAAGCTCACATCTTAGAAAGAGCGAGTGGACTCTTTCTAGATTAGCAAGCTCACATCTTAGTTAGTGATTCTGCGCTGACCCCATGCATTATTCCTTCTGTTCCAGCATTGCCTTCAGTTTAGTTGTATGGCTTAATAATAATATCGAATACTCTTGTTCATTCAAAATTCTCTAAAATGAACATCCTCTCTTACTAATACATTAAACATATGGGAGAAAACAAACAAATCCATGATGGGAAAATAGAAAACAAACACAGAAAAAGATAACAGGGTCACCATTAACATCATAAAACAAAGACTATGTTGTGAAACACATGCCATAAGACAGCTTGTAGTACATCCATGGGTAAATTTCTCTTACATGGGATAAATGATGATACTGAGGTAAATAAAAGGGAAGATATATTTCTCTAGAAAGAAGAAGATGGGGTTTTGGGGAGTGTTGTGAAGAGCAGAATACTCAAGACATATACCATGATTTCATGAGAAAGGATGTTGAGAGATGCCACCAAAAGCAGTAGGCAAACTGAGTGACCTGGCATGCTGGTTAGATATCTGAAGCACAAGAAATACGATTCAAAGCACCTGAGTGCTGCTGTTCACAGTAAGTGTGAGAAAAGGTAGGAGGTGGGGCAAGTGTGAACTGCTATTTCACATGACAAGGTTGTATCTGGGCTCCTCATTACTTAGACCATATTTAACTTGGAGATAAAATAAAGAATAAATTCATCAATCCAGGGCTACATTCCAGCTGGACAACTCCCCTAGCTGTGACCTTGAACAAGCAATTTAATTTTTTGATAGCTCAAATTTTCATCCATTAAATAGTAATGCAAATCAATTTGGTGATGTAAATATTCAATAGCATCATACCTATAAGACAATCCCCTAATAATTTCCATACTCCTTTTCTACCTTCACTCTCAACAACTTTGTTCTTTTTTATAGTGTGTCATATATTATTACAGTGAAAGTCTTAGCTACTTTGTCTATTCTTATATAGTACTTTATTTCATACACCTTGGAGTTTTGCCACTAATATCCCTCTTCTGGGTAGTTAGACAGCAGGAAGAAGAGGCGGCCCTGATGCATAGAAGATGCTGTTGTAAGAAAGAATAAGGTGAACCAGTCTAACCTCATGTTCATTACACTTCCTGGTTTCAGCATTCTGAACTTCCTCAGACTAAGATGGACATCTATAAAGATATCTTTATATTTACTTCAGTCATAAGTCTTCTCAAAATACCTCTGCTTATCTACCATATCCCCAAATCATGTTCTACACACAACAAATCTAATTCTCACCTGAAGATATTCTAGGTCCCCTAATTATGCCATCATTTGATGACTAAAGCCTCTTCAACAGGACACAAGGCTTCCATGGCACTGACAGAACTGAGGTTTTGAAACTAAATATTCATCACAAAAATATGCATAACGTATGATGTCCTGCCAAAGACCAATCCAAGAAGGGTATATGAGTATGTTTCTGTGAGTAGATCCACCATTCATAGGAAATAGTTGCCTTAATCCCCACAAGTGGGAGGGAGGTTTTCTTGAGTAAATAATTGGCTTGGAGGTATCATTAACCCTGGAAATGTTCTTTCTGTGAAGTTCTGTGAATATATCAATATCAACGTTATGTTTCTGAGTTATCACCACAAGAAAATAAGGAAATACATCAAAGGTGGGTCCACAACTCAACATATATAGCTGATCACCATTCTAATTTTTATATAAAGTTGTATTAGAGAGTGAACTGGAATCTTAAGTTGAGGATAAATAAGTCATGATAAGGATGTAAAATAAAGCTGAGAGGGCTGACAGCTATGACCTGTGGCAAAGAGTCACTGAGTTCCCTTCTGCACCCCCAAATCTAAACAAAGTAACTGCTAATCATACAAGCCGCACTACCAGAAGGGGCGTCTTTCCAGCAAGCCACTTACGGAACTTTTACATGGCCTCTGACCATCTACAACCAGAATGAGATTCAATAGTGAATTCAACTGTCACCCACAAGAGTGGATAAGAGAGGCATATTTGAGTGTGGAAAACAACAAGGTATTTACAACAGCATCCCTACACATAGAAGTAGTGTTGATAATCACACACATTCACAAACAAAATGTCGCCACCCTGTTCTGTACTCTCCAGTGCTAGATTTCTGTTCCATGCACTTAGAAAAGGAGTTGGAGGGCTGCGGTGAGAACCTTATTTACTACTGTTTAACAAACCAAAATGGGTGCCTAACCAAATTTGTTTAAAAAAATTAGAATTAGGTCTTAAGGTTGTACCTAGGTGCAGGCTCCCAGGCACCTGCTTACTGACGCTTGGATGTCACTTCTGGGGTGGATCCTCCATGACTCAGAGCACAGCATTGTCTCCACACAAGTTTACAAGCATTAGCTTTCCACAAGGTTTCAAAATAGTATCTGACTAAGATGATCATTATGTAGTTCATTCAGTTTGAATGAGAATGAGATTTAAGAAGGAAATTTTCCCATCTCTATTCTTTATAGTAAAATTCTTTAAATATAATCATGCAAATAAATTAAGACAACAGTGTTCTTTAGCCCATCTTATAACATCCCCTTCTATAAGAAGACTATACTGAGACTATTCTGAGTTTAATATTCAATTTCATGGCAAATTGGCAATGATTTTTTTATGGTCCAATTTTTCCTCACCCTATCTTGTGCAAATTTGCCTGAAGTAATAATCTAAAACAGAATTTAACACATTATTATCATTCATTAAATTAAAACCCTCCTCTTTACCCATAACTTCCTATGGCTTCTTTTTGATCCATTTTCTATCCTTTGTCACTGTTACTCCTCTTCTTCCCAGTGGCCTGGAATTTTCCAAAGAAGGGCCTGTTGTACCCGTCACTCCACTTGACCTCTCAGGATGCTTCCCTGGACTAAGACAGCTTCAGGTAGCCTGAAACTGGGGGAGCTAGTCCATTCTTGTCATTCTGCCAGCCTGTCCTCCACCCTCTTGACTAGCAATGCCACATCACACTGCCCATATTTACCCTGCCATGCTACAAGCTAGATTTCACTGAGAGGGATTTGTCACCTGAAAAGTGATCATATCTACCAAAAATGTCTAATCAACTGCCCACACCTTTACTTGCAGTACGTGCCACACAGACACGGATGGCATCCTATTCTAGGATTTCCCAGGGCAACATTCATCTTTGTGTTATCACCTCCACAGCACACCACACACAGAAAAACTGTGATCCAAGACTGAATGGCTTCCAAACAACAGCTAATGCTTGCCAAAGTGACTAGTCCTCTATTGTAAAAGGCTACCAGAATTAGACAACACTATCACAATAGAGATTTTTGTTCATTGTCATCACTTTTTCCTCTTTCCAAAGAAGAGAGTTTGCCTACTAAAATTCAACTAGCTATTGATTATCTCCATAATATCTTATTACCTTTGTAACAGTAGAGACAAATACAATAATGAATAGCCACTAAATTAACTGTTGCAATAAACTTTCTGTGGAGATTTCTGTTAAGATGAAAAAATGAAATGGATTTCCTGTTTTCTGTTCTAATTATGGTAAAAGCTGACTACAGTGATTTAAAATCCCTTAAGTCTATATCCTTCTCTCTCCATTGTAGAGATAAAAGTTATAAATGACTACAGGGTTAAATAATGACAGGGGCCCAAATGACATACCAACTGGAAACTCCTCCTACTATTACCAAGTCAACCTTAATTAAAGGTCTTCTTGCTATTGCTCCTTCTCCACTATATGCAGAAATCCCTCCCACTGGAGTGTCTGCAACAGTTTATTTACATCCAACCAATCCCAAAGTGACATAAGTCCAAGAAGGAAATTCAGTCATGGGGACACAACTGGAATGTCATGTCAATTATTCTTTCTTGCCAGACAATTATAACCCAAATTTCCATTGACCTTGCCAGCTTCCAAGTACAGATGAGCTCAAATAAATGATAATGGCCTAAAATTTACATCTGGTTATCTTAACTCATTAACCAAAGGTGCATTATGATGTGTGTGACACGACCCACCAAGGAAGTTTCCCTTCCAGCTGAAACAAACCACCTTAGGGGTCTCCTATGTTTTTCATCACATGGCCTGATTCTTCCTCTGCACCCTCAATCCTGAAAAGCACCAGTATCTCTAACAAGAATACTATTTTCAGCTACCCTCTCAGATGCTTACTGGCTGGGGCTCAACACTACCAATATACAACCCATGAAAAGTAGAGGAAAAAAAGATAGATTCTTCCTAATCTTGTTATGCTTGGTTGTCAAGCACCTAGGATGAATGTTTACTGTTCCTGTACCTTCTATCTGATATTCATTCTCACACTACTTCCAAATGAACCACTAGCTATGAATTCTCTTTAAATTCCTTATATAAATGTATCAAATACCTTTTATAAAACTAAAAGACTTGGAAATAAAACAATGTGGTCTATCTGAACCCAAAGTAATTCTTTTCTCCAATATTAGAGACCAACTTTATAGACAACTAAGAGCACATAGTATATGTACTTGAAATTTTAAGTTAGGTGGGAAAGAGATGCTAATTTTGGAATCTTTGATATTTATATGGGTTAGTTAAACCATAAAAAGAACACAGAATCAAAAGAAGAAAAATATGTTGGCAAGAGATCTTGGAAAATTCCCAAATTTAAAGGATGGATTTAATGAGGATTAACTAAGGATTAATGAATTATGACTGAAAAATAATTATTTCTAGGGGCTAAATTGCAGTATTTTATGTGGTTTTGTTTTTTTCTGTACTAACATTTGAAATTAGAGAATAAAACAAAAAATTGTTAGGTTATAAACTATGAGTATGGATTATATGTTAGAGTTTAGTGTTAACAAGTGTACCTTTAAAATGGTGAAGCATAAAGTTCATATTAAACACAGCACAATAAGGAGAAGAATTGAGCCTCTTCACGAATTTCTTAAAATTAGTGTTTGCTTCAGGGCCATGGACATCATCAGCTCAACTGCTTCTCACCTGCAAATTCTTGCAATGGTTAAGAGGCAAGTTCTGCAGGTTAACAAAAGAGAAACTTAAAAACTTGGCAGACTATAAGATTTTGGAAATGACTACGATGGAAGATAGTATATTAATTATGTCCGATGAAAACATAAAGTACATGAAAGCTAGTAATGTACTTGAGAAAAATACTAAGTAAGATATAAAACATGATTGTAGCTGTGGTTATGTTGACTGGGCTAGGTGTATGTGCTTGCTAGCAGGAATGAAGTCCTGAATTCAGTTCCACATGTTACAAGGAAGAGAAGGAGAAGAAGGAAAAGGAGAAGAAATGTAATTAGACTGAGGTAAGAGGATAGCAATGCAAAAAGTACAGTAATGAAAAGAAAATGAATGAAATAATTTTTCTAAACTAAAAAATATGATCTACACTTCATAAGATATGCCAGCATATTGCCTAGAAGACTAGGCCATTTGTATTTTATTTATTTCCTTAACACATTACTTATTCCAAATTCCAAGATTGAGGGTATATATATATATATGTAACTGTGTTTGCTATATGTAATCCTTTCAGTTGATCTGAGCTATTTATTTAAATAAAATCTTGTAGGAACAAATTCCAGGGCTTAATTACATGTTGTAAAGAGACAGATTCATTTTAAGTGATTGCGTGTTACGTCTATTTTTATTTCTTAGTACATTTTTTTTTTCATTGTTCTGAGGGCAGGGCACAAATGAATTCAGCTGGTCTACATAGTTTGTTCTGTGTAAATATCTACCATCACTTCTTGCTCTACTTTCCCACCCTCTCCTCATTCCCTTCTACTTATGAAATAATAGTCTTGGCTTTCACTCATCAATACGTAATATGAGAGTACCATTCTCAGACATTTAAATGAATTCAATAGTCGAGACTTCTAATCTGCTCTTATCAGAAACCCAAATATCGATTTCCATTTATTTGTGTCATGTTATCTCATCATGTTGTCATAGTGGCAACCATAAGGATAGTTATGAACAACAAACACAAATGCCCAGAAAACTGAGTCATCCTTAGTGCCTACTAATCATCTTCTCTCCTTGAATGCTCTGGTGACATTTATGAACAGACTAATGACGAGAGGTTCATAAATAAAATCAACTCTAGTTTCTTAAGAAGAAAAAGTTTACTTTCCACTTTAGAATTTCAACTTCCCAAATATATGTATAATCCATCGAATTTGGCTTACTGAATGATTTTATTGAGGTGTTGAGATCCCTTACCCTGGGTTTGTCTATGGAACTTAATTATTCGTGAAATCACTTGCCTAAATATACACAAATTCTTAGTAAAGTACAATAAAATTCTGCTATTAAAAGAAACACTAATAACAGAAAAATAATATTAAAAGAAACAATTCAAAATATTCCTACAATAAGAGGAAAACAAAACCAAATTGAACATTTAGAATCAAAAATAACAAAAACTAAAGTAAAATTGAAAAATGGCTTAATCAGTAAGCATGTGGCCCTGATTTCAGAGATCTAACATCTATGTAATACTAGGGAGATGGAGACAAGAGCATCCCTTGAGCTCTCCAGCCATCCACTCTGTACAAATCAATGGGCTCTGGGATAAGTGAGAGTCGCCACCTGAAAAAAAAATTAAGATGAAGAGAAATAAAAGAAGAGACCACTCCCCACCCCACATACACACAAATGCCACAAAAATAAATAAATAAAACTTCACTGAAGAATATATGTTAAAAACAACAGGGAGGAAAGTTAGTAAACATTTTTTTTTAAATCAACAAATAGTTTCTTCATTAAACAAATGAAAAAAAAATCCCTTTTCTTTTTTTCAGATGACCAGTGTTTCAATGACTTATGAGACAACAATGAAAGATCTATATTGCTTGTATCACTGAACTCCGAGAAAAGAAAGAATGAAGGATTAAAAAAATGCTAGTAGAATGCATTGTTTTTGTCTTAGTTGTGATTTCTATTGCTGAGATGATTAGATACCATGACCAAAATCAACTTATTGGAGAAAGGATTTATTTCCCCCTCACTGATTACCATCCATCACTGAGGGAAGTCATAACAGGAACTTAGAGGCAGGAACTGAAGTAGAGACATGGAGGAGTACTGTTTACTGGCTTGTTCCTCCTAGCTTGCTCAGTCTGCTTTTTATAACGTCCATAACCACCAGCCCAAGGGTGGCACCACCCACAGTGAGCTGGACACTCCCACATCCATCACCAATCAAGGAACTGTCACACAGGCTTTCCCATAGTCCAGTCCATTTCCAGCATTTTCTCAAATGAGTTTCTCTCTCCCCAAATGATTCTAGCTTGTGTCAAGTTGACAGAAAACTGGTCAACACAAATTGACCACTTGTCAACTTAACAGTCAAACTAAAACTTCACCTTCTTCATTCATCCCAAGATGGCGCATCAACATTGATATCACAGTATAAATCATTCCATCTCCTAAAATCCCACAGTCTCTAAAATTTCAGACACATAAAAGTTTAGACACTTTAAAATATCCAGCCTCTTTTAAAGTTCAAAGTTTCTCTAAAATATTCAAAGTCTCTCTGAAATTCCAAAGTCAATTAATTGTGGGCTTATGTAAAATTAATTGTGTGTGTGTGTGTGTGTGTGTTAAATAGTTTCTCACTCTAAGAAAGAATAATTAGGACCCATCTACAATCAAATAAATGCAAAAGCAAAGTCCAACATATAAATCATTTTGTGCTTAACATCTGGGAATGTACTCATGATCCTCTGGACTCCAAGGTGCCTGGACTACTTCTCTGGCTCTGCCCATGTAACTCTGTCCAGCTTGTCTCCTAGGCTCATGGCAGTTCAGTACTATGGTTTCTGCTGTCCTTGGAAGCTGTCCTATGATACTGAGGTCTTCACTGTAACTGAGCTATGCATTCACCATTAGCTTCCTCTGAGCTCTCGTGAAGAACTCTAACATTGATGCATGATGCCAAGCCTCACCTTCTCCCCATGACCACTTTAATCCTGTGGTTTCTACTACCTGCCTTCAAAACCAGTACTGCCTTAGAAACTCTTACACATTACAAACTTTGACTTTCAAGATGAGCTACAGCCTTGGATACCTCTGAAACTCAGCTTTTGTAGGCTGACTTTAAGGAAATACTCCCCAGAAGATTTTACCTCAATGATGCTGGTCTTAATCATAGCTGATTCTTCAGTTCCAGCTGGCCAGAACCACAGATTCTTAATTCAAAATACCACATTTCCTGACAGAAGCTTTAAGGACATCTCACACATCCCTTTGGAACTTCACAGGCTAGCCTTCCATCATATGCATTGCTCTCATGAGTCGTATCTTCCAGAACCCCATAGAATAATCCACCGAACTCTGGGAACTGAGTGAATTTTCAGCTGAAAGATCAAATTCCATCACAATCCTCCTCAAACCCATGGACAAGTCTTTCACACAATACCCCACTCCAGATCCCCGATTTCTGTCTCAGTTATGTTTTCTGTTACTGTGATAAAGAACCAACCAAAAGAAATTTGGAGATGAAAGGGTTTATCTCACATCACGGTTCATATCTCACCACTGATGTAATTCAGGACAGGAACTCAAGTATGCCAGGAACCTGAGGGCAGAAAGTGAAGCAGTGGCTGTGGAGGAATGTTACCTACTGGATTACTCCTCACTATTTGCTTAATCTACTTCCTTAAAGCACCCAGGACCACCTTCCCAAGAATGGCACTGCAAGCAGTGAGATGCCCACCCCACACACACAGCAGTCATCAATCAAGAAAATGCCCCCACAGGCTGGCCTAAAGGCCAATTTAGTAGGGACAGTCTCTCAATTGAAGTCCTCTCTCCCCAAATAACTCTAGGAGAGGGGGCAATATGATCTCGGATGATTTGAAAGAGAATGGTCCCTATAAGCCCATATATTTGAATGCTTGATCTCCACTTAGTTGAAGTGTTTGGGAAATATTCGAAAATTCTCCAGTAAGGTTATGAGAGAGGCTAAGGAACACAGGACCAGCCAAGGTAAATAGTCATTAAACTATTTATGTATGTATTAAACTATTATATATGTATGTTGTAGCCAATTTTTACTAACTTACTCAATATTCATTATCTATATTTATTCAAAATGAAATTAATATGGAGGGAAACCACTTTTTTCAATTAAAAATCCATATCTCACCTCCTGTATAGATAGGAAAAAATATGTATCTAGAGACTGTCCAAGAGTTATTCAAGCAGGATCCTTGAGGGAGCTTACAAGAAACTTTCCAAAAAAAAAAAGGTTCCTCTTTGTTATATGCCCATTTTATGGTTTTTTTTTTATTAGTTTGAAGGTGATGATGACATGCCTGCATGCTGGAGACATAAAGAAGGCTCCTTATCATCTGGGGAGAATTCCAAAAGAAAATGCAAAATACTCAGAGACATCAGTCCTCATAATGCTGAATCACCTGAAGAGATAGATACCAGCAACCATTCACTTACCTAACTGAACCTCTACACAAAAGGTTAAAGGTTATTTCTCAGTTGTGTGGAGCTTTTCAAGTTGGTTTCAAATTGTGTTTAACGTATTAAACATGCTTATAAAATATATACTATTAATAGAAACCCACAGACTTCTAGAAATAACATAATGAAATGGGAATCATTCATTTATATTGAAGGATCAATCAATCTAAAGGTCAAGGGAGGTTTTTTCCCCAGGAAATAAAAGCATCCAAAATCAAATCTAAAAAGTAAAACTCAAATGTGTAGGAGATAAGTGTACAAAATCCTCTCATATGCCTTGCCTTGCTTTCTTTCAATTTCATTGCCTCTTTGTTCATTAATTGTTGCCACATGCATACATGTATGTACATATGCATTCTTGAATATAATCAGCCTCCCTTCAGGGTAAATGGATGGAACCAATTTGGGAGGGGAAGGGAAGAAAATAGAAGATGTTATTTGAAATTTTGGTTAATAACTAAACAAGTGTTCATAATGTTAAGATGTCAGCAAAGAGAACAGAACTCCCCTTGGAAGCTCACAGGATAAACCAGAGAATAGAGTAAGACACAGTCTGTGGTTCCACTGAACTTAGGAGAATAGAGCTTTGGGAAATGGTGGAGTTATCAGTGGTAGTCTGCAGAGACTGCTGAAGGGAAGGGCAGTCCTGCAAACACAGAAACTGAGAAACATCTGTTGCATTTGGCATTATAGGTAAGTAAGGATCATAACAATGCACTTTGGATGCAATGGGAAAAGTTAAAAACTGAATAAAACTTGAAGAAATAAAGACAGTATTGTTCAATTACTCTTCAAAAAGCTTTTTCTACAGTGGTGAATATGGAGATCCCATGTCCCTTGGGAGAGGATATAGCTTCAGTGGGTCATTGTGCAGTGTCTCTGATAACCAACACTACAGTACAATGAAATGTGATGTGTATGACCCATCCTACAAAATGTTGAGATGAGGCCACCTAGGATGGCTCACCAGGTAAAGTTACTTGCCTGAGCAAACCTAAGGACCTGAGTTCAATTCTTGGAACCTAGTAAAAAGGAAAACAGCTCTCAAACATTGTTCTCTTTCTTCCACCACATGAGGACTGACACTTACAGGGTATATAGAATGGGCAGGGGAGATTAGAAAGGGTCCGTGTGATATGAATGAGGGTTGATGGTGGGAGGAAATGGATAGGAGTGGGCGAGGGGCATGGTAGAAGAGATGAGAGCAAAAGAACTGTAAGAGCAAAAGCATGTATGAAAAGTCTATAATGAAACATACCACTGTTATGCTAATTTAAAAATATAAAGGGCTGGCTTGATAATTAAGCCACTAAATGTGCTTGCCATGTAAGCAGAATGACCTGAGTTGTATCTCCAGGAACCCCGGTGCAAGAAAAAACCTGACTCCTGAAAGTTGTTCTCTGACCTCTATACAAGCAGTAACATGTGTAGGCCTGTACTCTCACACTCAGTGACAATAAATGGGAAAAACAAATAAAAATAATTAGTCTAGAAATGTACACACATTTAAAATGTACATGTGCTATTCGATAGCTTAAAAGAGACAGAAAAGAAAGGAAACAAATTAGCCAGCTTCCTTTCAGTCAGAAAGCAAATTTTTCTTTGCAACCCTCAAACAGAGTAATACCTCTGCAGCATACTGGAGAGAGTCTTCCCAGGAGAGCTGGCTGAACTCTATCATCCCATGCACCCCTGTATGTTCTACCTCAGTTATTTAGAACCAAAGCTGAAAGTGCCTTATAAAACATCATCCAAGTGTACATGTCAACCAACGCTCCTCAGAATCCATATCCAGGGAGAAATCATTGTTTTTCCTATGAAAATTGGTGAAGTTTCATTCTAGACACAGCCTACAACTTAGCTCAAACCCACAAATGGCATGGTGAGTTTCTGTTTTCCTAAGGTGGGAAGGCTACTCAACAGCAATCATATTGAAGTGCAGTTCTCCACAATGACCTATTTAGCAGCACAGGTCAAACTTGTTTGGTGTGTGTGTGTGTGTGTGTGTGTGTGTGTGTGTGTGTGTGTGTGTGTGTTCTACAGCTTCAAATATATATTTTTTTCCTAACTTACGGAATTCTCAAAACACAACATGTGAAACATGAGGTTACAAAATGCCAAAAATTAGCCATTCGACTTAGTGAAATAACAAGTGCAAATTCAGAAGAATTAACCTGTAAGGAAAGTCTCTGATAACTTCAAACACAGGGTAATAGAGCTGAGACAGAAGAAAGAGCTCACTGCCTGGTGACCAGTGACTTCTGCTTTACTAAACACAAACAGCCTTTAGTCTACACTGAAGGCTTCAACCCGTTGAAGTTACGTCTCTTATGTACCTTCCACCCTCCTCCTCTGGGTTTCTAATGCTTAAAGTACTTTTCATGGATGCCTTATATTCCCATATGACCTCAACATCAACGCTTTAAATTTTGGACCAGTGAGCCTCCTTTATATCAAGTATCTTAAGAACTTAAATCCTGTAACATATAGCATCTCGTCATGACATGACCCATCAGAATTATCTTAAACAAATGTATTTTGTATCTTCTCACACACCAAGTAGATTATTAGAATATTTACAACTTAAACATGAATGGTTTTATTTTGAGAGTTTTCAAATAACCAACTAGTAACAACAGAAGCACAAGTATCCTGATGTCTCACAGGTATCTTAAACTTCTTATATTAAAACATAAATTTGTATTTATTCGAAATCTTTCTCTCCCAGCTTTCTTTGTTGCAAGAAAGGGTTCTTCCGTCCCATTAGTCATTTGGGTGCGAAGTCATAGTGGCTTCCTTACAGATTATACTTTCCCATATATGACTAAAAATATGGAAATAAGATCATCATGAAATACTCAAGAAGAGCCTAGGTCCAACGCTAGTATCCTGAAGAGACAGAGATATATGTAGAGAGAGTGTGTTAAGACATAGGTTAGGGAAACACTACAATTGCCAGAAGCTATAAGAGGGAACAAACCCAACCAGGATTCTTTTTCCTTCTTCTTCAACATTTATTTATTTCTTCAAGTTACATGTCAATCACAGTCCCTTCCCTCCTCCCCTCCCAGTCCCATCCTCCTACCCTCTTCCCCCTCTCTCTCCTATTCACTTTTTTTTTTTAATTTAAGGAGTATCTCCCCCCCCCCAACAGCTCACCCTTTTAGTCCAATAAAAGGTTCTTTTTCCTATAACAATAAATACAATGCAAAACAATAAGAACAGTTAGGCCACAATTATGAAAATTATAAGGTATAATAAACATTCCTAATGCCCAGTCCATACGTATTTGGCAACTGATATTAATATTCTGTTGTCTATCTCAATAAGTTTAAAGTTCTGTACCTAGCACAGTTTCCATCCTAACTTGTATTACCAACTTCAAAACATCTTCTCAAACCTAGAACACCTTTTTAATTCACAAACAACTTAGAACTTAACTGTGAGACTATAATTATCTAGTCTTCAATACATCAGAGACATGAGAAGGTTAAATATATCTGTTTTCAGAGCAGTTTCCAAAACTAAGAAATGACAGACAACTGGCTGACTGGACAGTCCCCAATTTCTCTCTATAACATTGGAGCATTTATCTTCAACATTTTGTCCCAGTATCTCTGACAGATATTAATTGTAAGGCAGGAATTATGAAGTTCTTGCCTACCCTGTCTTGGCAGAGCTAGGCTGTCGACTTACCTGCTTCCAAGTTTTGTCCTTTTTGGACAGCATTCTGTCTACAGTTGAAGCAAGGGCTTTCTCTTGCCCAGTGTTACTATTAACTTGCTTAACCATTTTCCTATTCTATTTTTTAGCATTTATTTATTACTTCAAGTTACATCTCCATTACCACCCCTTCCTCCACCCCCTCCTAGTTCCACCCTCCCACTCTAGACCCCCTTTCCCACCCATCCCACCCCTCCAGTGTGGGGTGCCTCCATTTATCAGCCCTCCTTAGTTCATTAGTCACATGAGGTCTAAGAACTTCCTCTTGAACAGGGAGCATACATGGAAATTCCACTAGGGTGGAGTGTCCCACTAACCAAGTCCATGTAGGATGGTTATAAAGATACACATGGCATGCATTCACTTATAACTGGATTTTAGCCTATTTTACATTCTTATTTGGCCCCCCCACATCCCAAATCAGTAGTAAGCAATTTTAGAGAGCAGCATCCAATTCTCAGGTGGGGTGGGTGATTTTTTTTTTTTTTTTTGCTCATTTAATGGGTTATAGATATTTGCTGTTATTTAGAGGAATTGGTTAAAAGTTGTTAAATGGTCTTGTTAAACAAAGTTTGAAGGCGGTTAGAACCAGGGATTCCTCTCTTTTTCTTTTCTCTGTCCTTCTTCCTTTCCTATCTAGGAGGGGAAAGACTTGAAAAGAAAAAAAGGGGGATATAGACATGATATAGGAGTGATAAAGAAAAGGGGGCAGTTCATTGAATCTGCTCTTTTTTCTTTGTATATTGATACTTAATTATGGCTACATTGGTATAGGTCTTTGTATATTGACATAAAATTAAGGTCAAGCCTTTTTAAGGTATTGTACTTATATAAAGCTTAAAAATGCAATGTGACCTTTTGGCCAACCAGGATTCTTACCAGAGTCTTCAGGTATGTTAGCACTCCTGACAGCTGCATTCCCATCCTGTTGTCCCAGAAGGCTAAGAGAACCGAATGTGAGGCTTTTGTTTGTTTGTTTTTGTTGTTGCTATGTGACATATGTGTGTGTATATTTGTATGTGTGTGTGTGCACACATACATACACACATATTTCTGTGCAGCTGGAGCCTTAATATACATAATCTTTCACCACTTCTTATTAGCCTTTTTGTATTTCAAAGAGGCTACAGTATCTCCCAGTTTTTAATACATATAACAGCCTATTAGTTGGACTCATTGAAACTGGAAAACCTTGCCAAGTTAATTCTGAATTATCACATAAACACTAAAATTCAAGAGATGGGAGAAAAATGTACACTCTCATTTACAATCTCGGGGTTTTTTCTTTTTTTCAAGGCAGAGTTTCTCGGTGAAAAAGCCTTAGCTGTCCTGGATTTACTTTGTAGACCAGGCTGGCCTAGAACGCACAGAGATACACCTGCCTCCGCCTCTTGAGTGCTGGGATTAAAGACATACGCCACCATGCCCAGTACAATCTCATTTCTTATTCAAGAAAATCTATAGACATTGTATATAAAGGCATGTGTGTAAAAATAAAAATGTGTGGTTACAGGCATCTTTTAGTAAGAAAGCACTTGACTAGACAGTTCTAGGCCCTAAGTTCAATCTCCAGTACAATCAAAAAAAGTATGAACTATAGCAAAATTGTGTATGCTTTGTCATTTAAAACCTTGTCTTACTAGCCTTTCTCCACTCTACTTATTATTTGGACATATTTTCAGCAGTACCATAGGAAAGGTTGCGCCTTGCCCATCTTATAGACAGACTGAAGATAACGACACATTCTAGGCCCAAATATACTAACAGACAAGTGGCAAGCATTGACAAGGCGAGATGAGAAGTGTCATAAAGAGATTTTATTTGGAACCAGGTAAATGGAGATAGTCAGCAGTGACTGAATCAAGAACTGTTCCCTGCCTGTTTTTTTTTTTTTCTAATGTGAGACAGAAGGGGGTGGATCCAGTTAGGAGGGAGGGTGGGAAGGATCTGGGAGGAGTAGAGAGAGGGAAAACTATACCTACAATATATTATTCAAGAAAAAAATTATTTTCATTAAAAAGGAAAAAAAATGTAGTAGTTTGCAAAAACTAGGACCTGAAGAGCAAGTAGAAGCAGACTAAGCCTGATGTCTCAGGAAAGTGCTCACAGACAGACATAAACGGACAGAGTTAAAGAGAAAGAAATGAAAAAGAAACCAAGTAGCATAATAAAATTAAATAGACGTTTAAAAATAATTTTAAAAGAGAAATATTCACAAACCCAGAAAGGCCTGAGTTCTCTTACTTATACCCCTGGGTTATGTTATCATTTTGTGTAAAGGGCACTGGACAAGGTCTCCCTAAGGTCATTTTTAGTTAGGCAAGAATCCGTAATGCTAGTATTATCTAGAGCATAGTTTTTCAAACTGTGGATTGTGGTTCACTGGGGAGAATGAAAAGCATTCAGTGATGAGCACCAACATTTAAAAACAAGGAAATACAGTTAATATGACAAGACGAGATGGAATAAGGTGCATGGAATGGGATAGGATGACATGGGATGGGATGACATGGGATGGGATGGGATGGGATGGGATGGGATGGGATGGGATGACATGGGATGGGATGGGGTGGGGTGGGGTGGGGTGGGGTGGGATGGGGTGAGGTGGGATGGGGTGAGGCGGGGTGAGGTAGGGTGGGATAGGTGAGGTGGGATAGATCTGATAGAAATATATATATATTTGATAGATTTGATAGATCTGAAATGAAATATATATATATATACACACACACACACATATCCCTTTATTTTTCTTAAATATTTAGAGATATGTCCTATTTCAACAAATGGATCCCAGTCACATGGTGGGTTCTTGCTAGTCACTTCTCAACATGTTTACATTCTATGAAGACACTGATAGAGATTTGAGCTTTCTGCAAAATACAGATAGAAACTGTCATTATTTTTGTTCTTCCTGGTGAGAAGGTGAGATGTTAGAAGAGTGTGGGCTAGTTCCTCATAGTCACAAGGATTACCAGGAGTTTTTTCTCTATGTAATATGCCTCAGAGGACTTGAGTGATTTGAGAAGTAGGGCACTGATGAGCAGACCCTAGGAACTCTTTCCTTACCTCTGACCCTGCAAATCTTTCTATCATAAGCTGTTACTTCCCCACAGTCCCAACACAGATCAAAGAAATGCTAAAAATAGACATATCACTATTATCTTGATTGAGTTTCTAGACTCAGTTATATCCTGTGTATTACAACAAAGCCAGAAGCATCCAGAAGAAAGGGCATTGTAGCATTTTGTTTAACTCACCAATAGATAAATGATCCTATGGGTCATAAAGACATGGGAGCCAGACAGTCATCTGTAGCCACTAAGCTTTTTGAGTTTTGATGTCTAAGCAAACATAGAAATTAAGCAAATAAAGTATGGCTCTAATCTATCAAAACTGTATTTACCAAGTCAGATGTCAAGGTAGGTTTGGACCAGTAGCCAGAGTTTGGCAGTACTACACTAAATCCTTAAATGACCCCTTGGAAGTCAAATGTGGTCTAAAATATTTGACCAACCACATAGTCAATTCTTGGTAGACCAGTACCTAGTTTTACAACTAAAAATTCTTCCATGCTTTGATCTAGTAATTTAAGGTATCTCTTCACCCTCACAAGCATTGACATTATCACTGCTTCTTGGCTTATGACTCTGATTCTCATTCATCTGAAGGTAATTGAAATTTTCTAGCTCTTCAAGAATATCTATGTATGGTAAACACGAAACAGAGCTGGTACACAGTTCTTGACTTTACAAAACTAATAAAATCACATGTTTTCTCTTGGAATGTGACGAGGCTCCAAGAGTTCATTGGCTAAATCTAAATATAGGTCAGCCCTTTGAAAGAAGGCAGTGCCAGCCTTGTCTGCCATGGAGAATTGTTTAATGGTTCACATCTCAAGACATCTATCTTCATCACTAAGACCTCAAGACACAGCACACATGAAGATGAGAGTTCTGCATCTCCATCCTAATGTCTACCAGAATGAAGGGACTCAAGTATCACTATGTCCCTGAGAAGGGATTGTTGCAAGTCTTCGAAGGGCCTTTCTGTGTGACCAAGCTGGGCCCACAGTTCCAGGGAAGTGTTTCATGGATCCTCAGCTGATTACTCCATGTGAGTCTGACAACTACCTACTTACAACTGGTGACAAATCATCATGTGGCTTGCAGGAAGAACATTCCAAGCCAGTGTTCCCAAAGGTTTCACACAACCAGGTAGTGTAATGTTGTGTGTGAACTCCTACAGTAGAACTGAAGATAAGTCACTGAAACATGTATGAGCACGCTGCAGAACAGATTTCTGGTTTTCACTCTGCTTCCCCTAAGGCATGTTCTTATCACATACCATCTGGGAAGAAAGGCATCATACTTTTAGACTTCGAAAGTTCATGTGAAAACCTTCAATTTACAAATATTCTACCAAATTCACAGGGTTAGGGTATTAGAAAATCTTAGCTGTTCAAGTTCCCCCCTATAAAACAACTTAGGATTTGTGTGCAGTATATCCACATCCTTCTCTGAAATTTAAATTATTTTTACATCAATTATAACACTCAGTACAATGCAAACAATGCAAAAATAATTACTGTCTTATACTTTATATGGAACAGTGACAAAAAAAGTAATGTTATGTTTGTTTCCAGTACAGTCTTGTTTCTCTCCATGAATGTTTTGGATTTGCTGTTGGTTGAGTGGAAACTGCAGATACAGGTGGCCAGCTTTGCATAGGGACACTATTGTTATTGTTTTTGCCTTTCATGATAGATAGGAACATGAGAGTTAATAGCTTCATCAAGAGGCGCATTTATTCATAGAGTGATATGACCATTGTAAGCTCCTCAACGGGTATTCCAAAATGGTCTTCAGGTTGCAGGCTTGCTCATGGGCACAGGTTACCTTTTATGCATACAACACAATGCTTTTGTAATGAGTTTTGTTCAGCTCATTCTTGATCTTCACTATCCTCTGATATATCATAGATTTCCGTAACTAATGGGAAGGAATTAAGATCGATGTATTTGTCTCCTTAATGCCTTGTGCAAGCCCAAGGTTTCAATCAGTTTCTTAATGGGTTGGAGAGGAGGAGAGGGTGGGAGGGTGGAGCTGGGAGGGGTGGAAAGAGGGCAGTATGAGGGACATGTAACTTGATGTAATAAACAAACATTGTAACAAAAAAAAAAAACAGGAAGAAAAGCAGCACAAGTGGTCCATTATTTCAGAAGAAATTGGGAAAAATAAATTGAAGACTTCTATGGCCTGGATTAAATGCTCTTAAAATTTGAGAACTTTTAAAGTTTGTAATACCTCAGTTTAAAGTGCCATCAATACCAAGAATTACCAAGAATCCAGTAAGACAGTGTATCTCCCCCCACCCCCAGTAGTGTGTGATCTCTAATTCAATCGACAAATTGGACAGCATGGAAAGAGCAATAACACAGACTCCATAAAGTGCTTGAGGAACAGGAGAGGCCACAGAAGACTTCTGGACAGAATTTATGCCAGGAGAAGGGAAGCCAGAGGTGCCGTCAAGGCTGGATGGACGGACCTGCCCTCTAGTATCCAAACTGCCCTGATGACCAGTGCCAGATGTGACCATCTCTTCTTCCCCCAAAGAAAACGCTGAGGCCCCAGAACTTGAAGCTACTGTGTGTCACTTACGAATGAATGCTCTTCTGATTGCTGTTCCATTTACAACATCCAGGGGCAGCACAGCCAAGTTCAGTTAAGAAAACACACTCCAGGGCTGGAGAGATGGCTCAGCGGTTAAGAGCACTGGCTGCTCTTCCAGAGGTCATGAGTTCAATTCCCAGCAACCACATGGTGGCTCACAACCATCCATAATGAAATCTGGTGCCCTCTTCTGGCCTGCAGATATACCTGCAGACAGAACACTGTATACATAATAAATAAATCTTTAAAAAAAAAAAAAAAAAAAAGAAAACACACTCCAGTTTGTTCTCAGAGAACAAACAAGGACGTCTGTGTTTACTCAGAAACAAACTCAACCTAAACCTAGCTTTGCTCATCATGAAAAATAACACTGTGTAATGTCCTGATGTGGAATTTATTTCTACCTGTGTCTGCCATCTGCCGGGCTCTAAAGCACTCTGCAGACAAACTGAACAATTCACACTTGTTTTATTTTTTTTTCAGAAATATTTAATAGTTTTACTAGATCCCTAGAGAGGACTTAATGTGAATTATATATGAACATCCCCACACATGAATGAACATTGAAACTCCTCTCACAGACATAGAATCAAAATCTTTCAGATATGGTTATGAATAAATACAAGATTTCTTGTTATTAGTATCGTAATCACCATATTACTAGGGCATCACAAATACAAAGAACACTTTTTTCATAGGAATATCACGTTTTGAGCTGGTTTTTATTGTGGGCAAAAACAAGAGTGAGATGTTGAGGTCATAAATCTTGGGAGACAATTGTAATTCAGAAATATTCCAAAGCTGGGCTATATTAGCTTTGGATCTGTTGAAGAAATCAAGAATTCAAAACAAATTTTTATGTTTTTAAATAAAATTCCCAAACCATGCCATTGAAAGTTGCTGCATATTTGTTTATAATGAGCAAAAATATATTCAACAGGAACTATCTAACTACTAACAGATCTTTGAGATAGTTATCATTATTGTGTTATGGCCTCTAGACCTGGCATTGACATGTAACTTGTATGGTAGGATTTTTATCCTATTGATTTAGAAAAAGAAGTAGCAATAAGTATCTTATAACTAACCTATTATTCATTTATTCATTCAAAGATATTTATTCAATATTGCCATAATTCTCAGAGATAGAAAGCCCAGACATTGGTATTTAGATAGTCACTACATTTCAGGTGTAGGTTACCTTTTACAAACTTCACGAGTTAGCAGTGGTAGGCCTTTATTCTCACAAAGAGAAGAATAAAGTTGCTTCTTATAATTAGGATGCTTGGATCAGTATAGTACATATTGCCATCTCCTGTCACTGTTATCCTGAAGGCCACTCTACCACAACTCTGTACAATCTAGAGTTTGGGGTAGAGGAACTTAAGACAGCCTCAGAAGAGTGAAGGGGCAATTGTCATCAAGCAATGTGCCATCATACCCTGAGATAAACTTCAATGTGGGACAGGACTGGGAATCCCAAATAGATCCTTCCTTTGTGTCCTTTCCAAGAACATGATTGTCTTAGGCATTCAGGTGTTACTCAGGCAGTAGATGAATACTCATAACAAACACATTCGTGAACACCAGACACTCATACTTAAAGCCTAGAATAAGCATAAGAGTGTCACTCACCTCCTCCCACTGCAGCTCTGGGGCCTGCACTGCTGGGCTACAGTTCCTCTGCCAAGACTCTCTGCTCCTCCCAACTCACTTCTTCCAAGGCATTGGGAAGAGTCTCCAGACTTCCCATTGGCTCAACTCCCAAGCCAACTCCTGTTGGCTTCAAGAACCTAGCAGTAGTGACAGAAATGAATGAAGTCCCTCCTCTTTCCCAGACTGCACTATGAGGAAAATCATGTTCATGGAAGGGACACTACAGAGAGGATCCATATGAGCTTCCCTGACCTGCCTCACAGGAAGTTTATCTCAAGGTATGATGATGATGTCACATAATTTCTCCTTCCACTCAATTGGGGAGTAAGCTCAACAAACCAGAAAAGCAAAGGTTTCTAAAATTTGTCCTTACACACACCCATCTAAGCCACGCATACATGGGCATAGGGAAGACTACGAGTTAAACCAGCAGTGACAGCCAGAAGAAAAGAAGCCAGGAGGAGACAAATTGCAACAAGCTGCTCTTCTACTCAGTACTAAGACTGGGTGCCTGGGTTTTTTCATTTCCAGAGCAGCCATTAGCTCAAGTTCATATAGTGTTCCTGAAAGCTTAAGTAGCTCAAATCCCAGATATCAGGGTAAGCTTGCAACGCCCAGATGGCTCTAGACAAGCTCAAGTCCCAGATATCAGGGTAAGCTTGCAATGCCTGGATGGCTCTTGACACTAATAAGTAACAAGCGTGCAGCTCAGAAGAAAGATCAATACCTCAGATCCATACCAGAAACCATATTCTTAGCTAAATATTAGTGCCTATTTCCTGGGTAGAATGATTTTGATCTGAAAACATGAGCTATGGTATGGAATCAAAACCTTTGTAGCCATATCTGGGTTCAAATTCCAGCCCTCTCCTTGAATCCATGTGATTTTGGACAAGATATTTTATGGCTTTATATCCTGCTTTACTTGTTTGAAAAATATGGAGATTTTAGTAATTTTATTACTAGGTGACTATAATTAATGTGTAAAATAATTCATATAGACTAAGCACTTAATTAATGTAGCTATTAGTGTAATAATAGGTGGAGACAATCTTGGAAATTCCACAGTATGTTTATACTCCACCTATAACATCCATGCATATAAAAAATACTACTCTGTGGCTACTTCAAGTCTGACAATTTCCATTATATTCTGTACTATCATAAAATCACACTGATTTTTTTTTAATATTTGAGTTTGTTTTGGTGTGTGTGTGTGTGTGTGTGTGTGTGAGAGAGAGAGAGAGAGAGAGAGAGAGAGATGTGTGTGTTTTGTCTGTAGGTGCACATTTGTGTTGATACTCATAGACTCCAGAAAAGGATTTCAGATCCTTTGGATATTGAGTTACAGGAGGTTGTGAGCTTCCCAACATGGGTACTAGGACGCAAACTGAGCTCATATGCAAGAGAAGCAAATGCTTTTGAACACTGTGCCATCTCTTCAGCCTCCTACTTCATTTCCTGATAATATGTTTTAATCATAGAGCTTCCTCTGTTTCCCACTTATTTTACATAATATAAAATTATGTATAATATACATAATATAAAATTAAATAACTAAATAACTTCCATCTCATACACCTACAGAACTCTATTGTTTTGAACATATCGTCCAAATCCAGTAAGTTTCAGTTAGAAAAAAAGAATGAGTTCTATTGGTCTGTGCAGAATAGGCGACACATTTTCTGGATACACTTAACTACAAAGTATCATATATTCCAAAATAGCAAAACTAGAAAGTTTTGAATGGCCTTACTTTAAAGAAATGACAGGTATCTAAAGCTGTAGAATGCTGTTTTATTTGATCATTACACAATGCTTACTGCACCAACACCATATTGTACTCCATGAATGTGTGCACCTTTCAAAAGGCTCATAATAATTAAAATTCTTCAAAATAAAGCATGGTTTTAAAGATGGAGTCCTACTCTATTCCAGACACTGTTCTAAAGGAGACATAAATGAGGTGGCCAACCAACTTCCATAACAGCTACCCAAGAACCCTTTAACAAATGTTGGGTCCACTAAAAATATCAAGATAAAAACTGAAGGTATTTAGTTAGTACCAAAAGAAAATTTGAATATAACTCTAATAGAAACCTATAATTTTGAGTTGAAACTGAACATAAACTGTTTATCATGAGGATTCAAGACTGACAAACACTGCTTTAAGCACATCCTTTTTTCCTTTTGAGATCACTTCTGCCATCTACTGGTAGAACTGAGAGCTGCAGCCCACTGCAAAATGAAAGTTGTACAAAACCTTCCCAGGGACAGACAGTAAGCTGACCCCATTCTACATATGGTCACCTCCTTAACATAATCTTTTTTAAAAAATACAGTTTGTTTGTTTGTTTGTTTATTCATTTATCTGTTTGTTTGTTCGTTCATTTTACGTCCTGATGGTAGCCTCCTCCCCTCCTCTGGGTCCCGCCCTCCCACCGACTTCTCCCAATGCCCCCTTCCTTCTCTTCAGACGAGGGGAACCCCGCCCCCCACTATCCCACCCCAGCATATGGGGTCTCATCAGGACTGAGCGCAATCTCTTACACTGAGGCCATGCACCGTAGCACTGTTACGGGGAAGTGGTCAAAAAACAGGCATCAGAGTCCATGTCAAAGACAGCCCCCACTCCACTTGCAAGGGGACCCACAGGACAACCAAGCTGCCCATCAGTTACATATGTGTAGGAGGGTCTAGGTCCATTATGTTCTTTGGTGCTTCAGTCTCTGTGAGACCCTATGGATCTAGGTTAGTTATCTATATTGATCTTCTTGTGGAGTTCTTGTACACTCTGGATCTTTCTATCATTCCCCTGATTCTTCCACCTGACACCCCACGCTCTGCCTAATGTTTGGCAGTGAGTCGGTCTCATTCTCTGTTTGGATCGTCTATTGCATGGAAATACTCAGAGGCCAGTTGTGCTATGCTCCTATCTGGAAGCATGGCAGAGTATCATTAATAGTCATAGGGGCTGATTCTCTCCCTTGGGGATGGTCTGAGGTTGGGCTCCTCATCATTTGGACATTCCCTCAATTTCTGGCATATCTTTATCCCTGTACTTCTTGCATACAGGGTAACTTTTGGGTTGAAGTTGTGGGTGGGTTGATGATCCCTTCCCTCCCCTAGAAGACCTACCTAGCTAGAAGGAGGCCTCTTTAGTCTCCTTATGCCCTGCTGCTAGGTGTCTCAGCTAAAGCCACCCCTATATCCTCCCAAGGGCCTATGCTGTCTGTTGCTGATCTCCAGCTTGTATGAGAGATGACCCCTCAGTTTCCCCACTCTCCCCACAACTGATTCCTCCTCCTTTCCCTCCTCTCTCTCTCTCCTACCCAGTTCCCTTTATTCATCCACTTTCACTGTCTGTTCTGTGTCCCCTTCTGAGTGAGATTCAAGCGCCCTCCCTTGGGCCCTCTTAGTTGGTCAACTTCTTTGAGTCTGTGTATTTTAGATGGTTATCCTGTATTATATGACTGGTTTCAGCTTATGAGTGAGTGCACACCATGTGTGTCTTTCTGGGTCTGGTGTATCCCATTCAGGATTATCTTTTCTAATTCCATCCATTTCCCTCCAAAATTCATAACTTCCTTGTTTTTAATAGCTACATAGTATTCCATTGTGTAAATGTACAACATTTTCTTTATCTAATTTTTGTTGAGTGGCATCTAGGTTGTTTCCAGTTTCTGGATATTACAAATACAGCTGCTATGCCTGGGAGTAGCAGAGCTGGTTCTTCAGGGTGGACTATTCCCAATTTTCTGAGAAAGCACCAGATTGATTTCCTAAGTGGTTGTACAAGTTTGCACTCC
>CAJQZJ010033173.1:1734006-1756064 GCA_907164525.1 Lophiomys imhausi | reverse complement strand
ACTCGTCTTCTTTTGGTGTCTGATTCTGATTTCTGCTGAGGTTTCCGCTGTCCAGTTGTCCCTGGGTTCCTTGAATGGATGCTTTGATTCTCCTGGAAAGATAAGAACAGAGCCCTGCCCTAATCCTCACTCAGGGACAATTGCCCTCTTTTTTTTTGGGGGGGGGGTAGGTAATATTTCTCCTGAAGCAAATTTGGTTTTTTGACAATATATAAAGTGTTATCTTTCAATCTGGTTTAAAGAAGAAATTATTTTGTTATTTTGGAGCTAAACCAGCTTTAGTGTATATATTTTGAGATCTCGAAGGACAATTTGTTTGTATTGAGTGGGCCTTTTGTAAGTAGCTTTTAAACTTAGGTCCTTCCAAATCCTATGTGTGTGTCTCTGCATTCTAATTATTGGGATCCGAGACCTGTGGTTCCCATCTGAGGGGATTAAAGATGTATATGTTCCACCACTCCTGGATCGAAGTTTTTCTCTATTTAGAGTTTGTTTTGTATCAGGCTGACCTTGAGCTCTGAGATCTGCCTGTTTCTGTCTCTAGTGTGTTGGGGTTAAGGGTGTACTCTTCTTGAATGATGGGATTAAGGGTGTGTACCCTCACCACCCTGTTCCATGTAACTCTAGAATTTATAAGTCCACTAACTCTATGGTGCTCCTCCCGTCTCTGCTGAAGTTAAAGGCAAGGGTTAACACCACATTTCTCCTGTATTTTACCTAGCTCTACGTTTTTTCGACACTTGGAGGTTTATAAAACCAGGTTGAACGGCTGCGTCCTTTATTTCATTTACAGTGTTTTAACGTTGTTACCTGCTTTTTTTAATTAATAAATTTATTTGCTCGTTGCTACAGGTTACATCCTTAACATATTGTCCTCTTTTCCCGCTTCCCAGCCCCACCCTCCCATGCTCTACCCCCTGACCCTTCCGTCTTGATCCTCTGGGGTGGAGTGTCCCTGCATACCAGTCTCTCACCACAGATCAGGAGTCATATGAGGGCCAAGAGCCTCTTCATACACCGGGGGCGCCTACGAGGCAGTACTGCCAGTGAAAGGTGTCTCCTTGCTACGGGGGGGGAACTAAAAAAAGACCAACAGACACACAAACCCATTTTTTTAAATTGAATTATTTGGTTTGTTGGTGTTTACTTGTTTGAGTTCTCTATATATTTTGGATATTAGCCAAAATATATCTGATGTTGGATTGATGGAGATCTTTTCCCAATCTGTGGGCTGCCGTTTTGTTCTATTGACAGTGTCCATGGCCTTACAGAAGTTTTTCAGTTTCATGAAGTCCCACTTATTGATTGTTAATCTTAGTGCCTAAGCTTTGTATTCTATTCAGGAAGTTATCTCCTGTACCAATGAGTTCAAGGCTGTTCTCCACTTTCTCTTGTAATAAATTTAGTGTAGCTGGTTTTATGGTGAGGTCTTTGATCCACTTGGACTTGAGTTTTGTGCAGGGAGATAAATATGAATCTATTTGCATTTTTCTATATGTTGCCATCCAGTTAGACCAGCACCATTTGATATCGATGCTTTCTTTTTTCCATTCTATGGTTTTGGCTTCTTTGTCAAAAATCAAGAGTCCATACGTGTGTGGGTTTATTTCTAGGTCTTGGATTCAATTCCATTGATCAATCAGTCTGTTTCTATGCCAATACCATGAAGTTTTTATTACTATTGTTCTGTAGTACAACTTGAAGTCCAGAATGGTGATGCCTCCAGAAGTTCATTTATTGTAGAGGATTATTTTAGGTATTCTGGGTTTTTTTGTTTGTCCATATGAAGTTGAGGATGGTTCTTTCAAAGTCTAAAAATAATTGTGTTTGTAATTTGATGGGAATTGCATTAAATCTGTAGATGGCTTTAGGTAAAGTGGCCATTTTTACTATGTTTATCCTACCTATCCATGAGCATAGGAGATCTTTCCACCTTATCATATCTTCTTTGATTTCTTTCCTCAGAAACTTGAAGTTTCTACATTACAGGCCTTTCACTTGCTTGGATAGAGTTACAACAAGATATTTTATATTATCTGTGGCTATTGTGAAGAGTGTTGTTTCACTAATTTTTTCAGACCATTTATCATTTGTGTAAATGATGGACACTGTTTTTTTTTTAGTTAATTTTGTATCCAACCACTTTGCTAAAAGTGTTTATTATCTGTAGGAGTTATCTGGTATAATTTTCAGGGTCACTTATGTACTCAATCATATCATCTGCAAATAGAGATATTTTGACTTATTTCTTTCCAATTTGTATCCCCTTGATCTTCTTCTTTTGTCTTATTGTTCTAGCTAGAACTTCAGGTACTAGGTTGAAGAGATATGGAGAGACTTTTGATGGCTGCTTCTATTTCCTTGGGTGTTATAGGACTGTTTAAATTGTCTACTTGATCTTGATTTAAAGTTGGTAAGTGAAATCTGTCAAGAAAATCAACCATTTCGTTTAGATTATCCAATTGTGTGGAGTACAGGCTTTTGAAGTAAGACCTAATGATTCTTTGGATTTCCTTAGTGTCTGTTGTGATGTCCCACTTTTCATTTTCAATTTCATTAAATTGGATATTATCTCTCTGCCTTTTAGTTAGTTTGGCTAGGGGTTTGTCTATCTTCTTAATTTTCTCTAAGAACCAGCTCTCGGTTTCACTGATTCTTTGTATTGTTCTCTTTGTAGTTTACTACTTTTGGACCCGAGTTTGATTTCCTGCTATCTATTCCATGTGAGTATGCTTGCTTCTTTTTGTTCTAGAGCTTTCAGATGTGCTTTTAAATTGCTAGTATGGGAACTCTCCAATTGCTTTATGAAGGTGCTCAGTGCCATGAACTTTCTCTTAGCACTGCTTTCATTGTGGCCCACAGGTTTGAGTATGTTGTGCCTTCATTTTCATTGAATTATAAAAAGTCTTTAATTTCTTTCTTTATTTCTTCCCTGACCCAGAGGTCACTGAGTAGAGAGTTCTTCAGTTTCTATGAATTTGTAGGCTTTCTAATATTTCTATTATTGTAGAAGTTCAGTTTTTAATCCATGTTTCTCTGATAAGATACAAGGGGTTAATTTAATTTTCTTGTATCTGTTGACACTTGTTTTGTGTTCAAGTATACAGTCAATTTCATAGAATGTTCTTCTGTAAGGTGCTGAGAAGAATGTACATTCTTTTGTATTTGGGAGAAATGTTTTTGAGGTATCTGTTAAGTCCATTTGATTCATGGCATCTGTTAGTTTCATTAATTCTCTGCTTAGTTTCTGTCTTGTTGATTTGTCCATTGGTGAGAGCAGTGTGTTAAATTCTTCCACTATTGATGTGTGGGGTTCAGTGTGAGATTTAAGCTTTAGTAATGTTTCTTTTGCAAATGTGGGTGCCCTTGCATTTGGGGCATAGATGTTCAGTATTGAGATGTCTTCTTGGTGGATTTTTTTCCTTTGATGAGTATGGAGTGTCTTTCTCCATCTCTTTTGATTCTTTTTGGTTGAAAGTCTATTTTATCAGATACTAGAATACTATTCCAGCTTGCCTCTTAGATCCATTAGCTTGGAAAATCTTTTTTCAGCCCTTTACTCTAAGATAATGTCTATCTTTGTTGCTGAGGTTTGTTTCTTGTAAGCAGCAGAATGATGGATCAATCCTTTTTTGGCATCCATTCTGTTTACCTGTGTCTTTTTATTGAGAAATTGAGTTCATTGATGTTGAGAGATAATGATGAGAGATAATAATATGGCTTTTAGAGTCTCTGTTCAAAAGTCAGGTATAATCCTGATAGATCTATCTTTATATGTTACTTGGACATTTTCTCCTACAGCTCCTAACATTCTTTCTTTGTTCTGAACATTTAGTGTTCTGATAATTATATGGTGAATCTTTCTTCTTTGGTCCAGTCTATTTGGTGTTCTATAAGTTTCTTGTATGTTTTTTGGCATCTCTTTCTTTAGGTTGGGGAAATTTTCTTCTATGATTTTGTTGAAAATATTTTCTGGGCCTTGAGCTGGGAGTTTTCTCCTACATCTATTACTATTATTCTTAGGTTTTGTCTTTTCATAGTGTCCCAGATTTCTTAGTTGTTTTGTGTCAGTAACTTTTTAGATTTAGCATTTTCTTTGGTCAATGTATTGATTTCTTCAATCGTATCTTCTACGCCTGAGATTCTCTCTTCTGTCTCTTATATTCAGCTGATGACACTTGTGTTTGTAGTTCCTGTTCTCTTCCCCAGGTTTCCAACTCTAGTATTCCCTCAATTTGTATTTTCTTTATTACTTATATTTCCATTTTCAGGTCTTGGGAAGTTTTATTTATTTCCTTCAATTTAATTGTATTTCCTGACTTTCATGAAGGGGTTTTAGTCATTTCCTTTACTATCTTATTTGTATTTTCCTGTATTTCTTTAAGATATTTATTCATATCTTCTCTAAGGACCTCTATCATCTTTATAAGGTTGGACTTAAGGTCATCTTGCTTTACTTCAGCTGTGTCAGAGTTTCCAGGGTTTGCTGTAGTAGGATAGCTGGTTTCTGGTGATGACACATTGCCCTCGTTCTTGTTGTTTGTGATTTACACTGGCCTTTAGCCATCTGGTTGCCTCTAGTATTAGCTGGATACTCCTGAGGCTGACTGGACTCTTTGGGGAGTCAGGGAGAGCCTTGGTCCTGGCTGTTCCTCTTCTGACTATGTTCCAGGTGGGCCTCACAGGCTCTCGAGCTTCCCAGGTTGATGTCCAGCAGGCCGGGGCAAAACTCTCCCATATACTACTCCTTGCTCTCTCTCAAATTCATGACTGCTTTTTTATTCATTGTTGTGATATCCATATATATATATATGTTATATGCACATATATGTTATATGCATACATATATATTCTGCTTAGTCTTAGTAATAATATTACTTGTATGTATGATTTTAGGACTTACCATTTGGTACTGGATAACCAATTGGTGCTTTCTTCCTGAGGATGACTATTTTTCCCACTCAGCAATTCTTAGTTGCCTGTAGTTCTTTGTGTGAGGTTGAGGCCTACTGGCTCCCTGTCCCCTATCCCCTGTCTTAAATGTCAGCTGTTCTCTACTTCTTTCAAATAAAGTCATAATTTCTAAATGAAGAAATCATACAAATACACAATGTGGCCTCTGACCACCAAGTGCAAGGAAATAACACTGGAATGTCAGCTAATTTTTCCTGTGACCTTGAGCAAGTATTCTGACTGACTTAAGGAGGGGCATTTAAACCCAGTGATTGGAAGGACCATGGCTGTGTAAAGTAGCTTGTGATAAACCTATATGCCTCTAGTCTCCTTCCCTGACTCGATATTCCCACCACCAACCTCTCTTGTACTAATGACACCCTGCTGAATCTTGGCTTCCTCAAGTTACTTATAGTCTTGAATTCCTATACCTGCCTTTGATGGTAGTATTTAATCCAATAGAAGAAAACATAAATTTTAAAAGAACTTTTCCTGACTTGTGACTATTACAAAAATAGTTTAAGTGCTAAGAATTGATAACCATTGCTTATAGTTATCAGTTTATTGTTTCATTTAAGAATTAAGAAAATCAGAGTGTTAGAGCACTTATCTAATATATATGAGGGCCTAGGTTTAATGTCTAACATCATAAAAATTAGTAATAATAATAATAAAATACATGATAATGTTGTTAAGATATTAAACTATAAAAGACTATATGGATGAACCCCTGATGTCCCTTCAAGGAATCAACAAAACCTGATAGTTACACATTTAGGTTTTGGATTCTACAGGCTTATAGTCAATTTTGTCTTCCAAAGATTTTTTTTCCTATCAATGAGAAACTTTGCCCTAGTGGTGCTGCCTTGTAAGCCCACCGTGTATGAGGAGGCTGTTGGCCCTCATATGACTGCTGAACTTGGGCAGGGGACTGTTATGTAGGAATATTCCACTCCAGAGAAGTGGAATGGAAGAGGTAGTGGGTAAAGGGTGAGAGGGCGGGATTGGGAGGGGTGGAAAGAGGACACTGAGATGGAGATGTAACCTGAAGTAATAAATATTTTTTAAAATGTTTTCATCCTACATGGTCCTCTAGGATGAATTCTGTCACCCTTGCTTAAAGGTAGATCATAACTCCCTTTAGAACTTAAAGTTTAGGTAAATATGGCCAGGCTTAAGATTTACTGGAAAACAACAAAATGTAGAAAGATTGGTGTTGTGTGACTTCTAAAAAAAGGTCATTAATAGCACCAATTTTTTTTTTTTTTTTTTTTTTTTGTCAGTTGAACCCCAGATTTCTAGGTAAAAGTTCCAGGGCCTGATACTGACAGAGTGTGATGAATCCCAAAAGAGCTAATGAGGGAATCCCAGATGGAGAAGGCCCAAGTCTACATGCACAAAACAGCTTTGATTTCTTTATCCTCACACTTCAGAACTGTCTGACTGCACTTGCCTACAATACCCCAAGCCAGAACTACCCACACAAGTCCTTCACAAGAACATTTTTAGAAACCATAAAAGCATGTCATTTATGGCACTGAATTAGAAGACTCTCTGTCATGAAGCAATAATAACTGAAACAAGAGCTGAGCTAAGATTATGGTACCTCCTTCTTGTGTATCAATTGCTTAATCTTTATGAGTTTCCACTTTTAAACCTGAAAATGAGATTGTTCATACATTTTATTTCCTTGGGTTGCCTTGAGAAGAAATGACTATAAAGCACTCACCATGATCTAGATACAGAGAGAGAATAAGACATCAATAAATATTACCATTAATTATTATGAAACCCAATAAAGCCCTTCCAATATTTTAATGTATTGTTGGTTACTTATGTTTAAGGAACCTTGTTTTTCTTGCTTTCTTTAGCTTCTGGATTAATAAGGACCTTAAGCAACAACTGTAAGTCACTTGCTATTGTTACCTATTGCTACAACTTTCTCATGTATCTTTCTGCCACCTTGCTTGGGATCTGCTTTCCAAGGTGTCAATCTCTGCAGGCAGCTGTATGCAAGAGCCAGGACAGTCGTCATTCCTTGAGAACTGCTGGCCCTTGAGCTAAGAGTATAACTGTTGTTCTCTTGGACTTCAGCCATGATGCTGCCGTTCTGTAGCCTGCCTTCTTTCCTGAGTCTTTTTTCACTGTAACTGTCCACAGAGTGAGGAGATAAAGATTGCCGGCCTTTCCCACCCGGCTTGGTATTGCACAACACCTTTTGTAGTGAATTACAGACTGTCAACCTTCTCAGAGACTATTTAAGCTTTACATTATATCCTCTCGTGATTTTAGACCAAGTCCTCCAACTCCAACTACAATTTCATCCCGTAGTAAGATACATATACAATGGTGTTCAATGATAGTTTTTATATCACTGAGCTTGTCTAAAGATCCAATACAGATATTAGCAGATAACAAGTATCTAATGTTAGTAAATGTTATAAAGAGGAGAATTTGGGCATCCACTCATGATAAGCTGGAAGCCCTACCTGGTGAACTGGAACTCAAAGCCAACAAGTTGAAGAGGATGTTGAAGATCTGACTATGGAAGTTAGTAATAGGAATCTCTATCCAGGAAATAAATGCTGCTTTCTCCACAGTAGTAAGGAGAATGTTGGAACTCTCCATTCTTTGCTGTCCTTAGACCACATGATCTCAGGAGTCTTGGTATGCTGAGCAGGAGACCACAAAAAAAGTCAAATTTACTCTACAAAGAAAAGGTTCATTCTACAATGCATAGCCAGAGAAGTGGTCAGCAGGGAGAGATTTGAAGCTTGGTGTTTTTGGAACATTTTATGAACATAGAATGTAGCTCTATTTCTCTCTTGAATTATGATAGGCCAGATTTAAAGTATTCCTTCTGTGATCCTCTTCAAAAGTACACAAGTGAGCTTAAATCTACTCTGTAAACTCATAGTATAGCTAAGTGTGGTTGTTTGCTTTTTAAGAGTTGTTTTAATCATCGGGAGACACTACTACATAACCACAGCTTCCTTAGTTACCTCACATCTAACCCCAGCCTGACTACTCTCTTATTCATGGGGTGAGGACTGGATTCAAGAGAAGCCAAAGCATTCAGAGAGAGTCCAGGAGAATGTGACATTTTTCCTGGGGACTGGGTGTTTGCTTGGATGTCTAAGTCTTAGTGAGATAAGATTTCATGAGAGTTCATATGGCCTCTGCACCTTTTTTGTAAGCAAAATATTCTTGGTTGAAATGATGGAATGTAATGCCACTAACACCTACATCTCTTGCTTTCACCATGAGCAGAGCAATGCTCCTCCATACTAAGTCTTTAGGCCCTGTGAGCAGAAGCAGCAGCTTCAGGATTAGAGGCTTAATATGACAATTCTCATGTGGCCCCAACAGATGGCAGTACCCTCATGGACATGTTGGCAAATTCACAGCCTTACCTACTGCTCTGATAGCACCAAGGTGTCAGAGAAGACTTAAGATAGAGTCAACATGTGAAAGAAAAACAAATCCCAGAAAGTTTGAGAGCATTAGGGGATGAGACAGGAGTGGGATTATGAAAGACTATCAAATATCTGTGAGATCCTATCCAGAAACAAACTATTATTTTTGTGTGGCCTGAAAAATATATGCCATATATAGTCACAGGAAGATCTTATGGAAGCCTTATTTACAGATAATTCAGTGGCTTGAATCTGGAGTCTAGAAATCTTGTCAAATTCCATTTTAATGAATGTCAGCTCACCATACTTATTACTTCTTAACAAAGGAATTTTTGTTTAAACATTTATGGTAAAAGGATGCTTCAGGAATAGAATGAGAAATTCTTTGTATGGTCCATCATGTTGTGGTTGACTGATTCATGCCATTGCTAGACAAATCACTAAATTAAGCTTTAATACCAAGTGCCATTGTGACAACCAGACTCATAGATATGTCACCTATATATAAACAAAATAAATCACAAAAGACATTATCCCTGCCTTTAAATTATTTTTGGCTTGTCAGGAGCAGCCCTTGCTTTCAGAGCTAGCTGATCAAGGCTCTCCATTAATAAGTTCCCTCCAGTACCAGCATTCCCACAGCACTTATCCTAACTGTCATTAAGTTCTGAACTCCCTCTTCTCTGCTAACATGCAATATTACAAGTAAAAGGACTGTGGCTTTGTGTTATACACTCTGTTTCCACAATTCAACATGGCAAAATGTTCAGGAAATGTTTGTTGAAGAAATGAGTCTGGATGTGCGCAAATGATAAAACTGTAAGAACCTTTTAGAGCCATTCACTATAGGCCTGTAAGCCCACTCTCAGAAGTGTCTGTGCCCTTTGGTCTTGCTGAGATTGGGCTGGATGTTCAGCTGATCTCTGCTTTCTCTAGTCATAGAAGAAACAAGTGTCATCTGCAGAAAGGGTTGGACAGAACAGTCACAAATCAAGAAGTAAGGCCATACTCTAAGTAACAAGAGAGAAATATGGGACCATGGAAGCAGACCTGGGCCTGGAGTTGCTGAAGTCAGGAAAATTGTACTTACACAAGCAAGTACTTAGCCTGCTCCCTTCGGTTCTTCATGGTTAGTACATATGATGACTTCAGAGCAAGACATATTGCATAGCACCATTAATGTAATTATATAATTGCTTCAAAATCAGGATACCTTATAAAATCAAATGGGATGCTACCAATCATGCAACCAGGACAACAGGAATCATTTATGACCAATACAGTCAAACCAGGGATGGATTCACTATTATCCACACATTTCAAGGGGAACGTGGGGAAAAACTAGATTCTTTATGTCTGTGCATCTGTAAGGAAAAATTCTAGATTCCTCAGTAAGTATGCAGACAAACCTTTTTCTGAACTACTGCCCAAATGATAGGGTGGATTTTTTCCCTTTAAGTTACAGCAAGTTATCCTGAGGGTGACTCCTGAGTACAGACACCCTAAAAGAGTAACCCTTTCAAGCACTATGCCTCAACAATGCACCATGACTCAGAATCCAGTTTTATCTTATTTATGTCCCATGGGGAAATGCTTTCCTCACCAACAAAGATGTGAGTGTGAATGCTTTAGGAAAACAGCCATTTTTCCGAGTCACTATGACATTATAGTTACCAACATACTAACACAAACCTGAGGACTCAGTGTTTATGCAAAGAACAGGGAAAAGACATTAATACACTCAATACTTTCAAGCTATGAAAGGGAAACAAACAGAATCAAAATAAAATACTATTCAAGAACAGCTAAGAAAGAAACGGACTCCCTATGGTCCCTGAATCCCTGTTGCTAGGAGTCTCAGCTAGGGTCATGGCCATATCCTCCCAAAAGCTTCCCCCAACCCAGGTCTCCAACTTGTCCAAGAAATGCCCTCCCACCTATTTCTCTAATTTCTCCCAAACCTTTTACTCATCAACCCCCTTCTCCCTACACCTGATCCTCCCCCTGTTCTCCTCTTCACCCCTTCTCCCACTCAGTTCCCTCTTTCCCTCCACTTCCAATGTCTATTTTATTTTCCCTTCTTAGTGGGATTCAAGGATCCTCCCTTGTTACTTAGCTTCTTTGGATCTTAGGAGTGCAATACAGTTATTCTGGAGACTGTAGTGGCTACCTCCTGTAGCCAGGCAGGTCTTCCAGTGGAGGAAGGGGATACCAACCCACTCACAAAAACTTTGACCCAAAATTTCTCCTGCATACAAGACATACAGAAATACAAATGAAACAGATTGAGAGAACAACTAACCAGTCATTCCCAGAACTTGCAACCCAATCACATGAGAGAGAGCCAACTCTTGACACTACTAATGATACTCTGCTATGCTTGCAGACAGGAGTCTAGCACAACAGTCATCTGAGAGGTTTCATTCAGCAGATGATGGAAACAGATGCAGCGACCCACAGCCAAACATTAGGTGGAACTCAGAGAGTCTTGTGGAAGAGTTAGGGGAAGGATTGGGAGAGCTGGGGGAGTCAAGTACATCACAAGAACACCTACAGAGGCAACTAATATGGGCCCATGAGCGATCACAGAGACTGAACCACTAACCAAAGAGCATGCATGGCCCCCTAAACCTATGAAGCTCATGAGCTGCTTGGTCTTCATGTGGGCCCCCTAACAATTGGAGTGGGGGCTGTCTCTGACTTGGACTCTGTTCTGCCTTTGGATCCCTTTCCCCTAGAAGAGCTTCTTTGGGCTCAGTGGAAGAGGAGGCGCTTAGTCCTGAGTCAACATGATAGGCAAGGGTGAGTTGGTACCTGAGGGAAGGGGTCCTCCCCTTCTTAGGAGCAGGGGAAGATGGAATGGGGAAGTGGGTGAGAGGGTGAAGCTGGGAAGAGAAGAGGGGTGGGACTGTGACTGGGATGTGAAACGAACAAATGAATTAATGAAGAAAGAAAAGAGAGAAAACAAAGGCTTATTTGAAATCCAGGTCAATGAAATCTATCTCATCACTTCTTTATTTTTGTTTGTCTTTATTATGGAGCAATTTTAGGCTTACATGAGAAAGTTAGCAAAGAGCAGAGTCCCTCCAGCCTAGCAGAGTATCCTTGCTCCTTTTCACAGACTAACCGGCTTTATTTGTGATTCTGTTGATGATCTTCCCCAGGATGCCTGCTGACCACCTGTCTATCAGTTTGACAGTGGCACACTATCTTGGTTGTTACAGCTTTATACTAAGTCTTGAAATGAGTTCATCCTCAGCTTTGTTCTTAACTGTGGCTGTTTGGAATCTTTTCCAGCTAGAAGGAGAGGAGGAATATTCTGTAATCAAGCTTATTGTTGGATTTGGAGTTTCTTAAGCTGTAGGGTAGACACTGTTCACATAAGAATCTTGTTAAGTTTCAGTTCTAGGGTAGATCAAGAGATCATATTTCTTTTTTCTTTTATTGAAAATAGATTCTTTTCTCACATAATATATTTTGATTACAGTTTCCATACCTTCTGTCCCTCCCACTTCCTCCCCATTCTCCTTCCCCTCTAGATCCACTCCCTTTCTATCTCTCATTAGAAAATAGCAGGCTTCTAAGAGATATAAGATAAAACAAAACCCATAATATTGAAGTTCTATAAGATAAATCAACCAAAGGAAAGGTGGCCCACAGAAAGCACAAGAATCAGAGACTCTTGTGTTCACTCACTTAGGAATCTACCAAAAATATCACTAAACTGGAAGTCATAATATATACGCAGAGGACCTGGTACAGACCAATATAGACTCTGTGCAAGCTTCCTCGGGCTCTGAGAGTTCATATGACCTTTGCTCATGTTGAGTATTTTGATGTTCTCCACCCCATCTGTCTCTTACACTCTTTGCATATTCTCTTTTTTGATGTTCCCTGAGCTCTGAGAGGAGGGATTTGATGGACATATCCCATCTAGGGCTAAGTGTTCTGAGGTCTAAGAGATTGTATTTCTAATAAGTTATCAATCAAAATTAATAGTGTTATATATACATCACTTTTAGAACAGTCATTGTAATTTAATATCTGTGTCCAAATATACTTAATTACTGAACAGACTATTTAAGACATGATACAATCACAGACTTACTTACAGCCGAAGTCACCAGGAAGTTGTGAGAACTACCAGCCATTCCATGCTGGCCCCAGGGAAGGGTTGCCCACTAAGAAGTTTTACTGATATACTAGGAGATAAAAATAAAGGTGCTTTTGTGATTAAGCCCATGAGCCATACAATATACTGTATGGCTTAACACTGTTAAAGGTACAATTTATGTCCTCTCTTAGAAAAAATAAAAATAATTTACATTCAATTTCCTCAGTACTTTATGATGGTTGTTTTCAAAAATGTTTCAAAACTAGTATTAATAGAAATTTTTAAAGTTGATACACAGGTCTCACTTTGTTCACATTATTTAAAACTCCATGTACATAAGAATACAGCTCTATTTAGGCAAAATTTAGGGTGTTTTTATTCAATCTAAATATACCCATCATATTCATCCTTCCATATCTTCCTTCCAGCCCTTCCACTGTATCCTCTCCACCAGCTCCTTTTCACATGTGCGGCCTCTTACTCCTTATATATGTATTCTGACTCCACTTGTTTGTGTATATTTTAGGACTGACCATTTGGGGTCAGATGACCATTTAGAGTACTCATGTCCAAGGAAGACTAACTCTCCCTCTCTTGGCAGTCCTTAACCATCTGTAGTTCTTCATCTATGGGTGGGGACCTATGTGATTTCCTCCATCCCTGATGGCATGTCAATGAATGTTATCATTGTTTAGGAACTAGTGTTATCACCTTGTTTTAGCAACCATACTGTTGGGATTTCATGAGTGCAGCATTCCTGTCATATCTAGAAGACCCAGTCTCTGTAGCAGACTTCCTGATCACCGGGCTTTTACAATTTTTCCACCCCTTCTTCCATAAGCCCTAGTTGTAAGGTGTAAGGGAAGATGGATTAATATAAATTAGATTTATTAAATATCTAGGGGTTTCTGATACAGTCTCTTAATCCGGGGCATGAAGTTCAACTTGGCTGTGGGCAATTAGTTTATCAACTTATGAACTAAAAACAAGGATGAAGTCAGGTGGAATGAGGGGACTCTCTATGGACTAAACAAGGAGGAAGCCAGGTGAAACAAGGAGAGACTCTATGGACTAAAGACAAGGTTTATGGCCTGGCATTGTTTTCAGCTGCTAAGTGGGCAGAGCCCAGATTAAGCTGAAGCCAGGTGGAAAAAAAAGAGATCCTATTTAAGGACAAGTGGATTGAACCCCAAGGGGCCCCATGCCAGAGAGCTCCGATGATAGAAAGAATGAAGAGTAGTTTGTATCCTCTGATGGAGAAAGTGCTGGTGGACTGATGGCCAGATCACCCTGAGGCAGAAAGAAGCTGGTGAGAAGAGAAAGCCTCAGCAAGACAGCAAAAGTCCAAGGACTAAACCCTGTGGCTCAGCTTTTGCCTAGAGGGGTTTGACCTGTCCAAACAGTGTCCTGAACAGAACTGTAGCCAGCTTTAAAGATTGAGGCAGAGTGGCAGAGTTGCTGATATAAAGGAAATAAGTTAGCCTACAGACAGCTGAGGTCTCCCAGAGAGAAGAAAGCCTCAAGCCTTATTTAAGGTGAAGTCCCCATAGCCAATTTATCCTGACGGATCTACTTCTGAGATATTCCAGAAGAAAGACTGCTAAGTGCATTAAAGGGTCTACCACAGAGACCGTGACCCTGGTGACTGAGGACCTGCCCCAGAGACTGTATCCTTCTAAAAGGTTTGGAAAATGGTTGTAATAGTTATCAATAGGTTTAGTGGGTAGGTAATCAGGGTTGTAGACATTCATAGGGTTAGCAGTTAAGTGAATGTTTATAAGTGAATAGTTATCAATAAATAATTATTGAATAATTAAAAAGGTTGGGTTTCAGTAAGGGTCACATTATAGTAGGTGGACTGGGACAGGGCACCCCATAGTCAGCCACTCATTGCACTTTCACCAGTTGTAGCTTCCTGCCATGCTACTACAGAGCTACTGCAATGAGAGGTGAGAGCAACACTTATCTGTAAGTACAAGGATAAGTGTTTATCAATTAGGGCTTCCCCTGGTAGGAAATGTACATTAGCAGGCTCTCCTCTGAGATCTATGACCTCACTAGCCACAGTGGCTAGCTAGATTTTCACTACCAGGCATGATTTCTCATCTTCATGGGGTAGATTAAAGATATCCTTCCACGAGGCCTGGAACATTGGCATAGCCTGGAGAATAATAGTCCAGAGGGATGTATGTATATACGGGGTCATATTTGGGTAATAGAATTATGAGCTAGCTTTGGTGGGCTAGGATTGCACAACCCAGGCCTAGGCTTGTTAAAATCCATGTGGTGTCTGTGTGTATTCATTTATAATGGCGGGTTAAGGATTAACACCGCCAAATCAATTAAAGTTAATATAAGTACTAGTAAGTAATTTAGCTATTTTTTTCTACATATGGCACCCAATGTGGGGCAATTAGAATCCATGCTTACAGTCTGAGAAGGGCTGGGTGAGATGTAGTTTCCTAGCCAAAGAGCAGGGAGCCTAACCCAAATACCTTTCAAAGGAGTGGATCCCTTAACAAAAGCTACTGCCTTACAGCAAAGGTAGAAGTTTAGCTCTCTTTATATGCTAAGTAACTGGCAGCCTTCTAAACAGATCTTGAGAATGGAAATAACCGCCTAAATTAAAAATGGAGACATTCCTCAATATGTTTGGATTCCAGTTGATTTTGTTTCTCTTAACATACAGATGATTTTTATACTAGCAATTGTGGTTCTATGTATACTTTTTGAGGAAGATTGCCTAGGATAGACTTAACAAAAAGAGTTTGCAGATGGAATGCTAAGTTGCTGACAATAACAATAGGGAAAGGAAGGAGGCCCATCTAGATACGAAAGATGGCAGCTGGAACTCACAGGTGCCTGAGTACTAGGTGCTAATCAAGAGTATCTGGGAAAGGCCCACTAAGGATATACAGTCAAAGGTAGATTTCAGGAATAATGAACAGAACTTTAATTACAGCATGGGATGGCATGATTAGACCATGGTTTTTGGAATGTTGTTTCTTTTCTTGGTTTTTGTTTAGATGTCTTTGATTTTCCTATATCAGGAAGTAAAAAGGATATTTTTGTTGTTTAGCAATGCTAAAATATAAGAGGTTTTTAAAGATATAAAGAGGAAGAGGTCACAAGCCAGTCTCCTTAGATGTGGCACACCCACTGGAAAAATGGTTTCAAGAGAAATATTAGACCCTAGGACCCTAGAGGAGATATGTTAATCATTGGGTGTGATGGTACATGCCTTTAATCCCACCATTTGGAAGACAAAGACAGGTGGGTCTTTGACCTTAGCTAAGGTCAGCCTGGTCTACAAAGTAAATCCAAGACAGGGATATACAGAGAAATTCTGTCTCGAAAGAAAAATTAGAGAGATATGTTAATTGTGAGAAGTTATATCTTTTCAGAGCAAAGGGACCAAACACCAAAGAAGGCAAGACAAGCCGGATGGTCCAGCTCACAGACTATTCCAGCCAGGACTTCAATGAAGCCCTGAACTTTCCCATCCAAAGTTCAAATTTGGACTACAAACTGCTCAGGACATTCAAATTGCTGAGCACATAGAGACTGAACAACAAATGTTACTATTAAAAATTGCTTAACCATTTTTTTCATTTTATTTGGGCCCCCAAACAGGTTTTCTACTACCCAATTCAGCAGGAAGCAATTTTAAGAGAGCGACACCTCATTCCAAAAAGGTGGGGTGGGTGATTTTTTTTTTTTTTTGGTCATTTGATATGTTATAGATGTTGTTTAAGGGGAGTGGTTACAAATTGTTAAATGGTCTTATTAAGCAAGGTATAGGAGGTTAGACTCAAGGACTTTTCTATTTTTCTTTTCTCTATCCTTCTTTCTTATATAGGGGGAAAGGACTTGAAAAGAAAAAGAAGGGGAATATATGTATATAATATAGAAATGATAAGATATAAGGATAGATTATTGAATCTGCTCTAAAACTTAAAACTGTTGTTATTCTTAAAATAAGATTATCTTTTGATACATTAGTATAGCATTTTGTATATTGATAAAATTATGATTAATTTTGATAGAATTTTACAGTTTGCTTGTTCAAAGATGATAGATAGATTTATAAATCAATAGATGTCTTCAAAACCCTCAGAAATGTACAGAAAATGGCATTTAAAGATATTATTATTTTAAGAATTGTTTGATTTTAAGACAGTCAACTCCTGACAGCTCCAATTTGACTTGAAAGAAAACAATGAGCATCAAAAAGAAATCTCCCATCAGGAGATAATTCCTACTGGACAAAAATGTCCCTGCTCTCTCAACAGACTATATACAGTCCAAAGATGGGCCAGAGCTTAAATGCAGGTAAGTAGATGCCCTGATTCTGCAGAGACAGAATGGGAAAATCCTTATTTCCTGCTGCACAATTATGTCTGTGAGATATGCTTGGCCAGAAGGCTGAAGATGATGCTCCAATGATATTCAGAGATATTTGGGACTGTCTAGAGAGCAAGCTGTCATATTTCTTTTTAGAAGCTGCCCTTCTGTGCTTCCAATTTACTCAAATAATAACTTTATCCCTTCTTATGTCTTTGATGGGGTTGAAGACATTTATGATAGAAATTATTTAGGTTCAGAACTTCAGACATACCAAGATAGATGATTTTTTTCTTCTTCAAATTGCCTGATACAAATAGGTTAACATCATATATGTACCTTTTATATATGTTTTTTGATTGTTTCATATTTGTTCTTATTGTTTTTACTATATGAGTTTAAAAAAATTAGCCTTTTTATTAGACAAAAGTAGGGAAATGATGGGGTGGTGTTAAGCATTCTGTTAATTGGTCCTGCTTGCTGTCTGTTACTTACTTTGTCTCTGATTGGTTAAATAAATGCTGAGGCCTGGAGATTGGGCAAAGATGGAGGTAGGCAAGACTAAGGTATGTGGGCTTTTTGAGAGAGAGAGAGAGAGAGAGAGAGAGAGAGAGAGCATCTTGGGAAGAGGAAGCTTGCAGGAGAAACCAGGAGCAGGAAGAAGAACAGAGACACACGACATGGGGTAGATTAAAAAAGATCCTTCCACGAGGAGGCCTGGAACATCAGCATAGCATGGAGAATAATAGTCCAGAGAGACGTGTGTATATATGGGGTCATATTTGGGTAATAAAATTATGAGCTAGCTTAGATGGGCTGGGAGTGCACAATTCAGGCGTAGGCTTGTTAAAATCCACGTGGTGCCTGTGTGTATTCATTTATAATGGTGGGTTAAGTATTAACACCGCCCAATCAATTAAAGTTAATATAAATACTAGCAAGTAATTTAGCCATTTTTTTCTACATTCCACCAAGATATAAGTGCCACTATGCAAACTTCAGATATATCTTGCTGTGCTGATTGTTCTTGTGGTTCATAGACTTGATAGCTGGGTAGGACTATTAAATGCTTTCCACTATTGACAGCATGGCAGCACCTTCTGGTAATATGAGAGTTAGTCTCAAGTAGGAGGATTTGGGGTTAAATCCGGCTCGATTCCTCCAAGTCTTGTGTCTGAAGTGCATGGTGTCTCTATTCAGCAATAGGGACTTACCTTCAAGTTCCAGGAGGCAAGCAATGCCAACCATAATAACCTATATTGTTTTGAGAGTCTCTTGAACTCCACTGTCCAACAAGCAGAAAGGTGATTTCTCATGGTAAGTACTGGGGGTTTCTTATCTAATATGTCCAAAGGGCATAACTTCATATAAACTAGGTACATATCAATACACAAACATTTTTATATATTATATGTAATTGTAGCTAAATATAAAATGATTTCCTATGGCTTTTTTCAAATATCTTTAGTGTTATGTATCCTTCCTCTCTCCCTCAGATTCTGTGTTGACATCCCTCTCCCCTCACCAACTAAAGTCCCTGTCCCCTTTCCTCATTTCTCACTTCATATCACCTGAATCCTGCTACTCTTTTCTCTAACACTCCTCCTGCTATCCCACAATCCCCTTTACTTTCCTAATTTCTGCACTTACACCAGAATGGATATTAACATCCAAATAATTGGACCTAGGAACCACGCATGAGAGAGATGTGAGGCTTTCTAGCTCTGTGTTACCTCACTCAATATATCTTCTAGTTCTATCATTAACTGGCAAATTTCATAAATTTCCTTTTTTGTTAAAGCTGAATAGTATTCCAGTATCTATATGAGCCACATTTTTATTACCCATTTGCTAGATGATGGAAATTTATGATGTTTCCATTCCCAAGCTATTGTGAATAGAGCATAACCGAGCAAGTATCTGTGAAGCTGGACATCAAGTTCTTTGGGCAAACACTAGGAGTGGTATATCTAGGTCATAGGTAAATTCACATTTAGATTTTTGAGATATTTCCACACTGATTTCCTGAGGGATTGAACCAGCTTGAAATCCCATCAATAATGAGGGTTCCTCTTTCCCCATATTCTCAGCAGGATTTGTTATCAACTATTTTGTTGATTTTAGCCACTCTCTTTGGGGTGAGGTAAAAACTCATAGTTGTTTTAGTTTTCATTTTCCTAGTTGATAAGGACTTTTCAGATATTTCTTAGCTTTTTTATTTCTTCTATTTGTAATTCTCTTTTCAGATAATTTTTAATTGAGTCTTTTGGTTACTTTTAACTCTTTTGTTTCTTAGTTCTTTATACAATCTTGATATTAATCCTCTGTCAGATGTATAGCTGGCAAAGATTCTCTTCCATTCTGTGGGCCATACCACTTGAGTGCCGGGAATCAAACTCATGGCCGTTGGTAGAGCAGCAAGTGATCTTAACTGCTAAGTCATCTTTCCAATTCCAGTAATTTTTTTTTCTTCAAGTTACATCTCAATCACAATACCCTCCCTACTCCCCCCTCTGGTCCCACCCTTCCACCCTGTACCCTCCCAACCCCCCATCCACTTCCTTTTATTTAAGTTTAAGGTATATCTTCCCCCCCAACAGTTCCCCATTTCAGTCCAACAAATGGCTCTTTCTCTTATAACAACAAATATAATACAAAACAACAGAAATAATTAGGCCACAATTACGAGAATTATAAGGCTTAGCATACATTCCCAATGTCCAGTCCATACATATTTGGCAACTGACTTTAACATTCTACTATGCAACCATCTCTATGAGTTTAAAGTTCTCTATCCAAGTCAGCTTCCATCCTAACTTGCATCACAATTTTTAAAATATCTTCTTAGATCCAGAACATCCTCTTAATTCCTAAACAACTCAAAATTTAGCTATGAGACTCTAGCTATCTAGTCTTCAACCACATCAGAGACCTGAGAGGAATAAATATGTCTGATTATACAGGAAGTGCAGGGCCAGCATCTTCCAAATTTTTTAAGTCTGCTTGCCTAAGCCACAGGACCCAGCAAACATCAGCTAAGAAGTTGCTGTGAAGGTAGTTTTAACATAACATTAGCATTTGAAACAACACACTTTTAGTAATACAGATTACCTTTCAAGGAATGGGTAGAGAACATGTAATCAATTGAAAGCCTTAAGGAAAAATAGTGGGAGATCATCTAACAAATGAAATTCTCTCCCCATTCTAAACTTAAAAAATGGCATGAGCTACTTCCTCTTGCTCTCTCTCAATATATTACTCATATGTAGCATCTGTCATATATATATATATATATATATGTAGATATACCTATGACATATGTAGATATGTATTGTGGGGAGACAGGTGGGAGAGAGAAAGATGGAGGGAGGATAAAGGGAGGTAGAGAGGGGAGAGAAAGAGAGAAGAGTTTGTGTGGTCCCTGTATTAGTTCCAGATTCTCTAGAGCATACCCTAGTGGTTGTGTGTATTAGTCTAGGATGACCTAAGCTAATAGTGAAGATTCAAGCTTCTACTCCCTCACTGTAATGAGAATGTAGGAAAGGAGTCTAGTGTGTGAGATGCCCTTCTCCGGTTCGTGTGCAGCTCACCTCAGTCCCCAAGATTGGTTTAGTAACAGTCCTTCCAAACCCCACCCCATTGCCTGATATCTATGTCCATACTTCTGAAGTCTACCCAAAAGAATTATCTACAGCTTTGATTCAAGATGACGACTTTCAACTTCCTTCCTACACCTTCAAGAGATCACACTCCTTAAACTTAAACTGTTTTAGAGAACCAAACCAGTGCTATTGTCTGTCAGTTCTTAGTTTAGGAAGCTGCTGGCTCTGTACCTCCAGTTTATTCAGATATATTTATCCTTCTCATGTCTCTGATGTAGTTGAAGACTACATAGTTACAGTCTCACAGCTAAGTTTTAAGTTCTTTAGAAACTAAAAGGATGTTCTAGTCTTAAGAAGATGCCTTTTAGTTGGTAATACAAGTTAGAATGGAAAATAAGTTAGGTATAGAACTTTAAACTCATCAAGATAGGTAGATAATACAATATTAACATCAGTTGCAAAATACATATGGACTGGACATTGGGAATGTTTGTTATACTTTATAATTTTCATAATTGTGGCCTAATTGTTCTTATTGTTTTGTATTGTATTAATTATTATAAGAAAAAGAGAACTAAAATGGATAAAAAGATACACCTTAAATTTAAAAAAAGAAAGAAAGCTCCTTCCTTCAGCTTTGTCATAATTAACTGACATACTATAGTCCATCCTCAAAGAGATTTTAAAGCATTGTGTCCATTTATTATGATCAATGTAGCATTTTGAGCTGAAATTCATACTACTATATTTAGGCATGCAGGAAATTTATATTTAAGAGTAGAGCTAAAGTAGAACCCCTTGATTTGATCTGCAGTGATCACTCATTCACAATATCACTCATATAGACACACTGAACACACATGGCTCTGTACAAACTTGTCTGCTATCTCAATCACATCACTCAGTACTCAAACAAGGTCACCAAGATATGAAATCCAGAAAATTCCTTGTGACAATGCATCTTTTCACATGAGTGCTCTAGTCTTGGTTTCACTAGCTCACAGGGTCAGTGTGGTGTGATGACAGACCTGCTTTGCAGATGAAAAAGGCTGAAATGCACACTGTCAGCCCCTTCACCCCTGTGTGTCTATCTCCGAGACTTCCACAATGCCCTCTGTCTATGGAGAAGCAAACTTTCCAGCAAATAAAATATTTTCAAACTTCTCCCATATAAAGAACAGGAAAGGACAATTCGCTGTGAACTGAACTGTGACAGGGAGTCGTTTCACAGCGACATTCTCCCCAGTGGCCGCTGCTGCCTCTGTACCTTCTTCGTTGACATCCACATATGACTTGTGGACAACCTTGGATAAATATAGGCCCTTGTCTGGTGACATTCCGGAGAGATCAGCTTTGGCCACGCTGAAGATGTCCCTCATGCCTAGGGATTTCAATATGGGGTTTAGGTCATATTTTGCTGACAGATTGAATTTGGGGATGCGAACTTCCACTTCTCTTTCCACCATGTTAGAAGGTCTGGTCCAGTCTTGAAGCATCTTCACGTTCAGGTGTTTTTCTATCTAAGAGTCAAAACACAGATGAGCACATGTGAACCAAATACTTAGCTTATGAGGGGAACAGATGTTTCTGTAATCGCCATTGTAAATGGCTCAGCCTCACTGCTGGCTC
>CAJQZJ010033173.1:1572242-1733996 GCA_907164525.1 Lophiomys imhausi | reverse complement strand
CTGAGATGCCACATCCCTCAGTCCCACTCTTGATGACTTCCATCTCTCTGATATCCTTTACTCTCTCTCTTATGTTACTTCTGAAACTGAACATGGAGTGCTTGCCTAAAACTTTTGTGTTTCTGACTGGCATTTCAACTTCTACATATGTTTTTAGGTTTCTCAAATGGTTCCCAAAACTGACTTCTCATCATAAAATCAAGCTTCCATGTTTTTGTCTGCTGTTTAAATATTGCCCTTGGGTGTCTGACACCCTGTAGCCAATGCTCTATAGTGCAAAACTCCATATGGTGTCATTTTCATTGTTATCTTGCCCCAAAGTTTAAAACATTTCATTACCTTGCCACTCTCATAGTAAAATTTATAAGATAAAGGTAGATTTTCTGTCAATGAATCTTTTTAGCATTTCCACTTGCTAGTTCTAGCCCAAATTACCTTATAATAAAAGCAAGCATATCTCAAATGAGCATGAGATCATACTTAGCACACACTTAAATGTGATCCTTGCTCTCCCTAGATGAGGAAGGGCTCTTCACTTTACCTGTCCATCTTCTGTACATCTAGTGAAGCTCACATAGAGATAATTATCTAGGAACACCACCTCAGGTTCCTCATTCTAATTCATACATTTTGTATTTTGCACATGATTTTTATGTGAAGACTAAACTGTTTTGAAATTATTAAATGACTCCATCATCGTCTATCCCACCACAAGCTCCCAGGGTCTTAATATTCTCTGAATTAGCCACACACATACCTGCTTCCACGGTGACAGCTCTGCTTCTCTTCTGAACTGGTATCCACCTCACTCCTAATCCAAATACATACAGCCCAACCCAGCTCTTTCAGGTATGCGTCTCTCCCATCCCCATACATCAGTTGTTTATAACTAAAGATAGAAAGCTTGGACCTAGACACTGGCTGACTTGGTAACTCTGCCCATGGCCATCCTACTGTATGAATCAACTTCTGCAGGCTTCCAGAAGCAAGGCTGTTCACCTACGAAACTTCATTTTAGGGAGTCTTTTGAGGTGCTGACTAGGTGGTGGCCAGGTTGGAGTTAGATGCTGCCTACCATCTCTTCTAGGTCTCTCTATGCTAAGAATCTTTGGCTATAACCAAGAAGAGGAGATCGAACCCAACTTCCTGCCACCACTGTGATCATTCCTTCCTGGTTGTGGTGCTATTTCCTTACAAAATCCGGAAGTTAAAAATGGTTAGCCTGTAAGTGTATCCTCTTAGATCAGTAAACTGCCCCCTAGAGTAATAAGTCTTCATTAAGTCTCTAGAGACCAGAAATCTAATCAGCACTACATTTCATTACTGTAGAACAATGTCCACTGTCTCATGACAATATGTATGTTCACTTATATTGTATAAAATGGTGAAGCTACATGGGTTTTTCAATGAATGAAGTGATTGTCTTGCCTAAATATAGTCCTAAAGGTCAGGGATCATCCTTAATCTTTAGTTCCTGGGTAAAGACCACTAAGACTAGTTATGAGCCACTGAATAACTATAGAGGCAACACATGCAAGCTAACATTGTCAGGATTTTACCTGGTTTACATTGCCTGTGCCTACTGGAAGCAGGATGGTCAGTCTTAGTTCATTTTGAACATAGGGAAGCTCAAGGACTGTCATCTGTGGATCCTTTATGTTGGCCATCTTAAATGTCCCGGTGTGATACATCATGTCCACAACCACACTTTTACCCTATTTTTAAAAAGATTAAATTGTACAGTCACATGTGAGTGGATATGTGGTTATACTTTATTTTTCTAATATGAATACCCTTGTTAACACTGTAAAGTAAAACATAAACTATTAACTGTATTTTTCATGACTTTCCTTTGTTCAAGTTATCAATTTTATAATCTTAAAATAAGTCAGAGTTAGACTGTAGAACTATAATAATACAGAGATGATTTGAGTCTTTCAATTACAACACCAAAGACTCTAGCTAAAATGATTTATATGGGAAATCAAATGACACACTCATTATCTCTTTTAAGCCTTGCAGATACTGTCTAGGACAAAAACATAGCTTTATCAGATGTCACAGGAAGTAACCACAGTAACCACATCAAGACTTCAGGGACTGAACACTAGGGGAAAAAAGAAAAAAGGTTTCCACTCTTTTAGGGAGTCTCTGTCCAGTCTTATGTCCAGTGGGAAAGATACTGTCATTTAAAACAAAATAAAGCTTTCAGCAACCTATAGCAATGTTTTCATGAAATATTTCTGAATTATCCTTAAATTAATATTGCATTTTCTGAAACTTGTCATCAGTCTGAAAACAAAATACTTACCGTACTTGTATGAAAGGGAGCTTTTGCTGTCTCTCTTTTCTGGAATTTATTTTGCCATTGTCCCTTGAAATATATGGCACTCACTAGGACCATGACAGAGGATGGATCAATTGTACCCTTTCCAAATAAGTTTGTGACTTTTCCTTGTAGTAAAAAAAAACAAAAAAAAAACAAAGATAATTTTATTTAAATTAACTTGATCATAGATATTTGCATAGGCTTTTTTCACTCACTGATTTTAATTTGAGATGCAAGAAGCAGTGCTATTCCTCATTATAAAGCCTTCCCTGTCACAGGAAGTTCTGACCTCAGAAGTAATATCTTAGGGGGACTCAGTTTGTCCTATACCTACTCATATCTAACACTTTATTGTCCATTATTATTTAGAAAATTCTTTACTAATTTCCATAGCTTATTCTAACCCCTTTGGGAGTTGCATATCAGCTACTGCATGTTAGATATTTACATTATGATTAAAAACAGTAGCAAAATTACAGATATGAAGTAGCAATGAGATAATTTTATGGTTCCAAAAAATAATACAGTTTCACAACATGAGGAATTATGTTGTGGAGATCAAATGTGCAGAGATCAAATGTGATTGTCACTCCTCATTCGTTTTCTGTCTTTTCTTTGAGACGAGGTCTCTTACTACCCTGGTACTTCCAGTTAGGCTGAGATGAATAACCAGCCAGTGCTAGAACTCTTCCTGTCCCAGCTTGTCAGCAGGAAGATTACAGGCATGCATCACCACACACAGCGTTGCTACACGTGTATCTGCCATCAGATTCAGGCTCTCATGCTCAAACAGCAAGCTCTTTATTGAAAAATTACCTCCCAGTCCTGCTTATTTAATTGTTTTATTTGTTTGTTTCCTTGTTTTGTTGTTTATGGTGGTGTGTTTTTTTATTATTATTTGACAGTTTCATACATATATACAATGACACTCCTTTATATTTTCCTGGTTTTTTGTATGCGACCCACTGATTTTAAACAGAGTAGTCTGCATCATAGTCTTTGTCACCCAGGCACACTGTGTAGATCAGGGTGTCCAAGAGGTTGTAAACCAGGCTATCCTTGAACTCACTGCTTAGACCAGGCTGTCCTGGATTTTAGTGTGTAGACAAGGCTGACTTGAAACTTGCTTTGCAGACAAGGCTGGTTAGACCCTGCCTCTTCATCCAGATGCTGGAGTTACAGGCATGCACCTCATTCTGGGTCACTTACCCTCTCAGTATATGAGAACTAATGCAATAAAAATATAAAGATCACTTAGAGCAAAGACATATGTGAAATCAGGAATTTGTTTTGAAGGTATCAGAAGTTGACTGCTTTGTACATATTCTGGCCAGAGCTAAACATCCTACTGCCATGCTGCATTCTAGTACTTTGAAACTCAGAAATTCTTTTAGGAGTATAATCTTTCACTAGACATGAAGCAGAAGAAGGCTGAAACATCTGATTCTAATCCTAATGAAGGCTTAACTTTTCATTACAATCCTGAACACACATCATAACTATCATGTTTTAACAATAAATATGCACAAATGCTTAAAATGTGTTTCTGAATGAGTGAATTAATTTTAATAAAAATTTCTAGATTTATAATATTTTTAAAGTAGAAATAGTGTTCATTTTCTTTCTCCAAGTCCCTTGGCATAGTAGGTTTAGGACAAATGATTGTAATATATAGTGCAAAGTGTGTTTCCAGTTCTTTCATTGTCATCTTTAAACTACAATGTCAGCTTTTAGACTACACACTAGTTAACTTCAGCTTCTGTTTAAGCATAACAAAATAAGACTTTTACCAATGGAGCATAAAGATTGTACACATACAGATACACGTTAAAGTTTTTACACATACTAATACACAAACACACACACACACAAAATTATCCTTACCATTGGTTTTATTTTTAACCCAAGCATTAATACTTTTCCTTGTCTCTTCTGTGGATAGTTCAAAATCAACACTTTGCAGCTTGGCTTGGTACAGCTTCTCAGAACATTTTAAATATTGCTGTAAAAGAAAGGACAATTGAAAGGCACCACAAGATCTCCTCTGCTCATGGATAGGTAGGATCTGAAAGGAATGAAAATTTTAGAAACGCCCTTGGCAGGCAGTGAAGCCAGGCCAGCTGGGTTCCAGGAACTTAGCTGATCATAAAAAGGGTGGAACCAAGAGTGAAGTTCAATTGAGTCATGGGCCCCGGGTTTCAGGAACTGGTTAACCAAAAAGTAGATAGCAAAATAAGATTAGGTTCATTCCTGAGAAAAACAAGTAAAGGGTGTGTTTCCTGCTAATTAACTAAAGAATGAGTTGATACTTTCCACTTGTGATTTCCCCCACCCCGTTAATCTGTGGTGCTCCCCTATGAAACTTTCACCCTCAGGCAGCTGGGCGTCGCAAACTTCTCTACCCCTGCATGGGATACGAGTTGCATCCTCAGTGCACTGATCCCCTCCTGAAATAAACCTCTTGCGATTGCATCAAGATGGTCTCTTGCGAGTTTTTGGGCGGCCATAATATCCCGAGCATTGGATGAGGAACTTCCCTCACCCGGGTCTTTCAGATCAACATAAAAAAAAGGCCATCCTGCCAAAAGCAATACACAAATTCAATGCAATTCTCATCAAAATACCACCACAATTCTTTATAGACCTGGAAAAAGCAATTCTCAACTTCATTTGTAATAACAAAAAAACCAGAATAGCTAAATCAATCCTGTACAATAAAAAAAACAAAAACAAAACAAACAAACAAAAACATCTGTAGGTTTCGCCATCCCATATTTCAAACTGTACTACAGAGCAATAGTAATAAAAACAGCATGGTACTGGTATAGAAACAGACCAGTGGATCAATGGAATTGAATTGAAGACCCAGAAATGAGCCCACACACCTATGGTCACTTAATTTTTGACAAAGAAGCCAAAACTGTACAATGGAAAAAGGACAGCATCTTCAACAAATGGTGCTGGTCTAACTGGATGTTGACAGGTAAAATCACGTTGTACAAAACTTAAGTCCAAGTGGATCAAAGACCTTAACATAAGACAAGACACACTAACTTTATGAGAAGAGAAAGTGGGGAAAACCTTCAAACTCATCAGCACAGGTGACAACTTCCTGAACAGAACACCAGCAGCTCAGAATCTAAGACCAACAATCAATAAATGGAACCTCATGAAAGGCTTCTATAAGGCAAAAGACATTGTCATTTGAACAAAATGGCAACCTACAGATTGGGAAAAAATCTTCACCAACCCCACATCTGACAGAGGGCTAATATCCAAAATTTACAAAGAACTCAAGAAATTAAATGCCAAGAAACCAAATAATCCAATCAAAAAAATGGGGAGCAGAGCTAAACAGAGAATTCACAAAGGAGGAATCCCTAATGGCTGAGAGAGACTAGAAGAAATGCTCAGCATCCTTAATCATCAGAGAAATGCAACTCTAGACTACTCTGAGATACCATCTCACACCTGTCAGAATGGCTAAGATCAAAAGCTCAAATGACAGCACATGCTGGCTAGATTGTGGAGAAAGGGGAACACTCCTCCATTGTTGATAGGAGTGCAAGCTTGTACAACCACTCTGGAAATCACTCTGGCGATATCTTAGACAACTTGGAATAGCTCTGCCTCAAGTCCCAGACATGCGACTTCTGGGTATACATCCAAATGACTCCTCACCAAATCACAAGGAAGTTTCCTCATCTATGTTCATAGCAGCCTTATTTGTAATGGCTAGAAACTGGAAACAACCCAGATGTCCCTCAACCGAAGAATGGATTAAAAAACTGTGGTACATCTATATGATGGAATACTACTCAGCTATCAGAAACAATGAAATCATGCAATTTGCAGCCAAATGGATGGAACTAGAGATGCTCATCCTGAGTGAGCTAACCCAGACTCAGAAGGATGCATATGGCATCTATTCACTTATAATCGGATTTTAGCCAAATAGTACAGGATAACTATATTACCACCAAAGCACCAAAAGGAATATGAACACAGACTTTTTTTCCTGTCAATGAGACACTTTGCCCTAGTGGTGCTGCCTTGTAGGCCCCCATTGTATGAGGAGGCTCCTGGTCCTCATATGACCACTGAACTGGGGTGGGGGACTGATATGTAGGGACACTCCACTCCAGAGGAGTGGGATGGAAGGGATAGGGAGTAGAAGGTGGATGGGTGGGACTGGGAGGGGTGGAAAGAGGACACTGTGATGGAGATGTAAGTTGAAGTAGTAAATAAATATTAAAAAAAAAGAATGGCAGCACAAAACTAGTAAGAAGCGGCTCTGGGAAGATTGCCCAGTAAGTGAAGCACGTGCTGTGCAAGTGTGAGGAACTGAGTTTGCACTCCCAGACCTATGTAAAAGTCAATGTGGTGGCATGCACCTCTGACTCTAGTTCTCATACAAGCAGATGAAAAGCAGAGATAGTCAGATTCCTAGAAGCTAGGGACTAAATAGCTTGGCATAAGCAGTGGTGAGTAACAAGGAAAAGACCTCATTTTAGAAAATGTGGAAAGAGAGAACTTATCCCCAAAGCTGTCCTCTGAATTCCATATAGACACACATGTGCCTTGTGTGCTCATTCCTACAGTGACATACACACACACACACACACACACACACACACACACACACACACACCACAAGGAAAATAACAGAGACAAAAATCTGTTGATGTCACAGACCAAAAACAAGGAATATCCATGAGTACTTGTCTTTAAATCCAAAGAATTTCCAAAAAAGAAAAATGTCCAGAAATGTTTGGCTGTTTTCCCAGTATATTATGTGCATTCTTATACCAGTGCATTCAAGTCAAAATGATGAATTTCATATAATGAGTACCTCTTTAGCTCATCCCTCTACTTTCCTCTTCAAAGTAAAGAAGCAAGAGTATTTCAATAAAAATTGATAAGTATAGTGGCTAGATGACATCCTTCTTACCTTGAGAACAAATTCAAAAGCACCACTCCAAATCAACATTTATCCACTATTGTGTCTGGGCCACTATGGGAGAGGCAAAGATGAAGGAAAGTATACCAGCTCAAAGGAACTGGCCCCCGACTTCCTTCACATCTTGTACTCCACATAACACATGAGGTTCTGTCACAGAAGTAAGACTCTTAGAATGTCTCTAATGCCAAGGTGGTCCATACACCTCAGATGGAAAAATTCAGTCAGAGATGTGTAACACCTAAGACAACTTAAGCCACAACACTGGGGAAAAAAAAAAAAACAGAAATTTGAGGCTTCATCTTGGCACTTCAATAAGCCTGGGCAAAGGTAGATGGACCAAGGACACCAGCATCTCATGTCAGCCATAGCAGGAAAAAGGCTTGAATTTAGATAAGGATCAAGTCTAAATATTGGTAATTATCTGTGATCTTTGTCAGTTGCAGTTTTCAGAATCTGTTTCATAGTCTCTAGAATTAGTAGAAATTTTGTATCTTTACCGTAGCACAATGAAACCTTAGTATGACATAATGCCTGTGATGAGTTCAGGAGAGAATGACACTGGGGAATTTAAGTAAACATTCGATGAAACTACACACTACAATGTTGGTGGGTAAGGGCTGAAACCCATCTCTAATCTTGGATCTAGAAAAAAATCTTATCCTCTTATTTTAAAGATAGAACTGACTTACCCAAAGTCATCTGTATAAACAGAAAGATAACTCATTTCTTGGCTCCTACTTAAATGTACTTTAAACTGCCTCTTGATACTCTACCATCAAGGGCTTTTGTTAAAGATGAGAAATGTATTTCACTTTTCTTCTCAGCCTTAAAGGGAAATTCTTACCAATGACTTTATTTTGTGCTTCATCTATACAGCTTTAGAGATTTTGCAGAAAAAGGAATTTTCATGTGATATTGCAGAACTCTAAGTGGGAATTTTGATAAAGCCATGTTTCAGAGAGTCCAAGATCGAACTCAACATTGTGAAGGATACCATAAGCTCTTCTTACCTCCTTGACTTTATATTATGAAATTCAGAGGGTACCACATGTGCTCACCTTGTGGAATGTTATTGCCTTCGTCCCATAGATGCGGTTAGCAATGCTGACGGAGTTCCCTTTGTTGATTTGAGAGAGCAGGGTTCTGAACTCAGAGCGAATCCTTCCACTTTGGCTGCACTGGGAGCAGTGAACAAAGACAGGTGATTGGTTTCTTGCCACTGAAGAGTTGAAATAATGAAAAGCAATATCTGTAAAGCAAGATATTTGCCTTCCAATAAACAGTAGTGGACACAAAGAGATGAACTGTCCAAGCATCTTGTTTGATTTCCTTGAACAAAACTACCTCAGAGGACTGTGCACAAACTCATGTGTACTTACTTGTTGATCCTAAAAGTTTAATCCAAAAGCTTAAGTTTTCATGAACAAAGAGATTCTAACCCAAGTTCTGCAGCTCCCTTTTATTTTCAAGGCTTGGTGTTTTTACCCTTTCTTTTATATTTTTGACAGTCTGTTCCTTCTATTCTTTCATTGTAATTATATCCCATGCCCCATTACCATCTCTTACCCCTTCAGATTCTTGTTGACCTTTTATTCCCAACTAGTGAACATAGTCTTGCTAGGTAGGCCTGACTCAAACTCATTATATGTACCAGTCTGGCACTGAACTTGGCAACAATCCTCCTGCCTCTGCCTCCTAAGTGCTGAGATTATAGACAAGAATCAGAACATCCAACTAATGTCTCAATTTTCTAAATGACTATTTAAACAAATACTTCAGCCTTCACTAACAAGTTCTAATACATTTACTTGTTTTGTGGAGTCTGTTAAGTTTACAACTGTAATACATATGAATAATGATTAACAATTCATGGATGCCAGAGAGACAATGCCTACATTTCCTAAACACTGGTTCTTAATAGTAGGATTTCTGAGAAGATTTTGATTATGATTATGTGTGCGTGTGAGCGTGTGTGTGTGTGTGTGTGTGTGTGTGTTTGTTTACGCATTCATCCATATTCCCAATCATTATTAAAACTATCATGTGAGAATTCTAGGGAAATGAGTGGATACTCCTTTGGAAATAACTTGGCACTATTGTCTCAGAGCATGTGAATATGCATCAGGTGACAATGATCACTTTAAAAAGGTGGATGGAGAGGCTTTACCATTGTTGCTATCATTATTACCATGGGCTAAATCCAATACTCTTCAGTGATTATTGGGAAGATTAACAGAGGACTCCATGACAGAGCTGGCTTTCTTATGGCCCCAAGAGAGGACTCCACTAATCTACTTCTGAACTATGACTCCTTGATGTAAAAGGTTAAGGGTACTTAATATCTCAGCAAGGACATCATCATACCTGAGAAGAGTTTTTCATATCCGATTTTAAGAATTCTGAAAAGTTGTCATAGTGGAGCACCTAAGAAAAGAAAAGACACCAAGTGGCCACAAAAGTAACATGCAATCTCTAAACTCTGAGAGCAGTAGTCATTCTTCCATTTCAGATCGAGACCAGTATCGATAGATAACATCTAATAATAATATTATGTTCCAGGTCCTGAGGTAAGTAAGTCTCCAGGTGTTTTACTTCACCTTCCCAGCAATTCCATGAGTAAATACTATCACCTTCATTTTATTAGGAAAACTGAGAGTAAAAAGGACAAGCATGCTTGCACCAGACCATAGTTCATCATGCTCTAGCATCTGAACTCTATTATGGCAGGCCACTAGGCCTTTCTTTCTACTTTTCCAGCCTTTAACTACAGCATTGCCCATAGAGAGCCCTGGAAACATGGCAGTTTCCCAGTAAAGTAATAGTAAGATAAGCAAGTATCCTAGGAGTTATCAAGAGATATTGTTCTAGACATTCTCAGTAATAAAAATATAGATTAGAAAGACTCTGGTGGCTGCTGGCACATGAAATGGTCACAGGTCACCATTGCTATTTTCCTGGATGTAAAATGGGAATAACAATGTCTGCCTGCTAACATAGCTGTCAGGAAGAAATTTAGTAATAAATTATTCTCAAAATGTATTTAAAATCTTATGAGGGCTTTCGGTTTAAAATTTTAGATGGTAAGCATAGTACCAAACATGTTCTCTATTATGTTCATATCACCAAAATAATAACACTAAAAGTTACTGTGGAAATGTATCTGATTTAAAGAAGCTAAGCACTACATTGATTTTCATTAAACTCTATTATTTAAAATTTCTTGCCTTTCTAAAAAATATGACTTAACTCAGTATGACTTTTCATTATACAAGATACTATTTATTATGCAAATGACTGAAATTTGGCAGACAAGAGGGGACACATGAAAAATGTCTGGGTTCTGTGGTGCTCTGCTCCAGTACTTACTTACCTTTTCTATTTGTTCAGCACTTTTCCCTCTGGCACCCAGAAGGAGCATGCTTAGAGCATAGAACATGGTAAGTGGAGAAAAGAAGATATTTTCTCCCATGTTGCTGCTACTCAGCTCTTTGAACACATCAAGGCAAAATTCAGCATTTGCTGTGGTGATAGCATCCATTCTTAAGCCACGCAATGCCTAAGAATAGAGCAGAAATAATTCAGTCCTTGGTGCTTACTTTGTATGCTTTGAGATACACCGTTTCCTGGAATTTGTGTACAAAATGTTTACGCCACACAGACTCAGACAAATAATTATTTTCCCACCAGACTGCTCATATTCACAGCCTCAGAGGAAGACAGTATCGTCTTTCCACTCAGTTTTGTACAAGCAACCTGACACTTGCCACAGTTTTATCTCCTTCTTGACACTCTTCCAAGAATATGAAACAAAGCTATGTAGGCAACCAAAGCTATCCAGACAGTCAGAGCCATATCATGAGTGAAAAGTAAGGAATGGAGGAGAAAAACCTGAGAGAAGGAGAAATGATGTTGGAGTATATGTTATTTTTAGGGAGAGAGCATGTTGGGAAAGGAAGTCCTACAAGCATTGCTGTAGCACCGCAAAGAGTAGAGAGCCATAGAAATAGCAATTCTACTTTAAAGTTTCTCATTCTCTTTTACCTTCAGTCTATGAAAATCCCTAGATCTTTGGTCTACAGCAGGTTCCTGGCTACAAGAAGACATTATTCTTCATAGGGCTCCTTGACAACAAACACTTCTTTGCTTTGCCTTCCTGGTAGTGAATCTCTTTTGGTCCTTTGCCTGCCTCCAGTGTAATCCCTCAGTCTCACATTCAGGATCTTTCTTCATTGCTAACATCTGCTCATCATAATTCATCAAAATTTAGAGCTGAGTCTTATCTGCCTTAAGCCCACACCCCAGGTAACCTCATCGTATCTCATATTTAAATATCACCGATATACTGATATGTCCCTGTAATAATTTGAATATAAAATGTGCCGCCATGGGCTTGTAAACTAAACAGCTGGTCTTGAGCTAGCGAAACTATTTTGAGAGGTTCTGGAAATGTTAGGTAGGACCTATCTGGAGGAACTAGGTCACTAAATGTATGTACTTGGAACTGTTCATTTTTCCTCCCTCTCTGTGTCCCTCTCCCTTTCCCTCTATCCTTTCTTCCCTCTATAATGTGACCTATTCTCATCATCCTTCATCATGTTAGACTGAGTTTTCTGAAACTACAAGCCAAATGAAACGTTTCTAACCTTTATATTTGTTTCCCTAGATCTTTGGTTACAACAAAAACAAACCTGAGTCTTGAATTTATACTGTTCCTCTATTCTAGACCTGTATATCCAGCTACACATTCAGTATCTTCACTCAAATGCCCGATGGGTCCTTCAACCCTGGTATGATGGCCAGAAAACCCTTGCTTCCTCACTCCCCTATCTTGCCTCCTCCATCACAGCTTTCTTTACTTCTGTAACTCCTGATTCCACTTTTCTGTTTTTCAGGGTAGTAAACTTGAGGTTATCCTTTAAAGCTTTCTCATTCTCTTTACCTTCAATCTATGAAAATATTTCCTCCCCCTAATTTCAAAAAGGTTCAAAGTTTCTGAACTTCTTGCTTTTACCACTTTGGTCAAAGCTTCCCTTCTCCCATCCTAACAATATTGCAATGCTTTCCATCCCTGGTTACCTTCTTCATCCTTTATGTCCTCTATTATGTTTCCTTGTGAAACAATAGTGATATCGCTTAAAGGTCAGATCTCCATGTTCCTCTGTACTTGGGATCTTCAGTACCACACCATTCTCACAGAGAACCAGCACCTGACCCTCTCATCTGACCCTGGCCTTCCCAGACCTCGTCATTGCCCCATGGTACTGGTTCTCCGTACTTTAGGATTCCCTTTCATCAGATGTGCTAGGAGTGTTCATCTCAGGCCTTCTACATTGTTAATCCTTCTGAGATGCTGCTCCTCTCACCAGCACTCAGAGACCCCACTCTGCCAAGTTCATTCCTTGCTCTTCCTTCAGGAATGTATCTCATCAATAAGCCTTTCCCTCATCATTCATTCCCGTTGAAAACTCAGCCCACATCTCTATATTGTATCTCTCAGTTTACTTTTTTCCTAGAGCATACCACCCATTTTTTTTTTAAATCTGATCTACTCCCTAGCATATTGGCTCCATTAGGTCATGGACTCTCTTTTGTTTTCATTGCTGGGCATATAGGAGCCTCTTAATAAACATGTGAAAGAAATGAAAAAGGGGATTTTAATCTGGTGAGTACAGAAATATTCAGGTATGCAGAGAATTCAGTGGAAACACAAAGGAGGAAGCAGATCTACCCTCAGAGGCAGAGCCCACTGCTGTTTCTTAAAGAAAGCAGAAGAGTTTTCCAGCAAAGTGCAAGTAGGAAGAGCATTTGTGAGAAAAGCAACAGAGTGAAAAGAGACTAACATGTTAAACAAGAAATGTGTGCATATCAAGAAAATGATACGGTAAGCCAAAAGCTGTAGAAAGTGGGGGTAGAGACAAGTAAGACCATGTCTTTAGAAGCATACATGCCCCACTGAGAAGTCAGAAAGCCCCATATAGTTCATTATTGAGCTGAGTTGCCAGACAATCTAGTTATTGTGCACCATCGCAGTGACCTTCCTCCTACCTGCCCTCCTTTCTGATTCTCTGACTAATGTTCTGCCTTCCTCCTACTTTCCAGACAGCACAGTTTACATGTTAATTACCCACCAGTCAGCAAGAGGGCTGCCTGTGATGCAGATTCCATATGTGCTTAAAAGAAGGCTTTATGCTTCCTGGTCCCCAGAAGCAAGTCTTAATTGCCTAAACCAATTAAGACAATCCTGCATTCCATGGCAGTGAGTGGCTTAGGTCTCAGAAACTTCTGGAATCCTTGTGAAGGAAATCTTTTCTCTGAAAAGGGTTTAAGAAGAGACCCATAAGAGAATCTCCTTTCTTTCAGAGCTGTGTTGTCTACATGTGGCTACCATTAAATTAGCTTTTCATGGCCATAAACTAAGTAGTCAAAGAGAATCCAACATGCCAGAGAAGAAAGATGGGGCAAATTTAAGTACTTAGTGACTCACCATTGAATAGGTGGATTAACAGCTTTGGATCTACCCTACATTGGGACTTCTTGCCATGCCCTATGAAAACTTTTTCTTGCTATTTAAGTGAAAAATTTTAGTTGAGTCTTTTGTTACTTGTAGTTAAAAGCATCACCACTTACTTTAGAAATATCTTTATGCCCGCTTGTTCATTAAGACCAACCAACACACTAACACGCTTTTCTAATGAAGCTGCATATTTTAGACTCTCATAAATCTGAGAATATTTCATTTGTTTACCTTTAATCTCTTAAGTATATTTCCACATTTTTAGAATCCCAGTGTAAGTAAATGTTCCCTAGGACAGTGTAACAACCCATCAGTATACCCCTCACTTCTGTGCACTTACTGCATTTACTAGTGTGCGCTTTCAGCCACGCCCATTGTGTGACCTGTGTGTCACTGACTTAGGAATGTATTTCATGCTCCCCTTAAAAACTCATGGCTTTGTGTTCTGACTGTCATAAAGAGCTAAGAACTCACAGCTCTCAGACTGGGCAGAGGGAGGAGAGCATGTGGCTCAACCACTGTCAGGAAACAACGAAGCAAAAGGAAATGTGTCACCTGTGGACTTTCAAAACAACAAGCTATGGTGTGTGCATGGTGCCAGCGATGATTGAACCTTCCTGAAATTAAAACTGGTGGTTCTAAATTTGTTTCTATGCACTAGATGGTGTGTGTTTCAGCTCTTGGACCACCCAACACAACGTACTAGAGCCAAGTCTGAGGTGGAAGCTTTGTTTTTTTTTTTATTTTTTGAAAACAAACAAAAAAAAAATCACAGGGGCTTGGCAGATCTCATTCCACCAACAAGCAAGCCCGTGTCTTCAGAGCAGGATACCGTCCTTCAACTTACTTTTAATACAACTCTCTGTAACATCTGTAATAACCAATGACCTTTGAAAAAGTTTATTTGGCAATCTTAATAATAACATTCCATCCAGTGATGAGGCATACCCAAGCCTGCTCCCTTCACACTATATTCTGCACTGTGGTAGGTGGAGGTAGTGAGTGAAGTCAGGTTCTAGGATGCAATTTCAGATTTACAAGTAAATGTAAATTTTTTCAATTTATGCAATGCTTTTATTATAAAGTAGCCATTGAACCCTGTAATTACTGAGGCTCCTAAAAGGAAGACTTTAGAATACATGATAGGGTCATTTACTATGTTCTTCACTTTTTAAAATTCTGACTGTTTTTTCTTTATAATCATGAGTAGAAAAGCTTAAAGACTCACACCCCTCACTCCTTGGAGCCAGTCATCCTTGAACCACACAGGCCACTGTCTTTTTTACATACTACTTTGAGCCTAATTCATTCTCTTTCTCCTCTACTCTCAGACCACAGTTTTAATTGCTGTACAGCATACTGTTTATTTGTACATATTCTGGTAAAATATCGATTTTATTGTATCATATACTTCTTGGCTTTTATAAATGAAGTTCTGATAAGTGGTTTATTCTTCACTTAGTACTATATATTTAACACACTTGCATGTTGCTTGAGATACATTATTTCTGCCTGGTGAATTCTTGTATTTTCATCATATTTCAGCCTATTTACTCCTATTAACCTATTACTCCTCAAAGACTGGCACTTCAGTGGCCCCCTGCATCAGACCATTGTAAGAAGTGCTGTGAAAATATCTTCATATGCCCTGTTCACATACCTACACTAGATTGCCTTTGAGAAATGAGAGATTGGATCACAAGGTCTATGTGTACACCAGTACTGTATGTGCAGGATTTGGAATCTTTAGTCTTGATGGATGAGCTATGATTCTGTAGTTCTGTAAGGGATGCATTGGAAGCTTGAGAGATGCACACTGTTAGGACTGGAACTACGGTCCATCTCTCCTGAATCTCATGCTTCTCCCACTCACTGTTACATACTATTAAATAATATCAACATCATTAGCAGCTAACTTTAACAGATAAGAGTTAATACGCAGTACTACTTGCCAGGGGTCTCGCAATTGAATCTGGCAGCTCACAGTACAAGAAAGGAAAATACTAAGTTCGTATTTGGAAAGCTATTGAAAATTTACAATTACAATAATGCCATGAGCATTGTTGTCTGGAAGGTTTATAATGCAGCATTCAAGAGGTCTACAATCCCTGCTCATTTTCTAGAATCCCACCTTTATAGTCATAAGCAGAATGCTTTTACAACAGTGCTAGTTTTAAAATTGCATTCAATTAATTTTATTCTATAGCCTCTACTGACATTATTTTTACATCTAGGTGATTGTCTTTGAATATACAGAGGAATGTGTAGATGAATTACAGATTTGGGTCCAGTGAATATGTTGGTGTTTGTTACCAGAATTACCATTCCTTGTGGGAAGGAAAATAATTTATGAACTCATCAATGTCTGCATGTTCACCCCTGATGAATATATACTAGAATAAACAACATTGAATATTTTACTTTTAGATGAAGACTGACCAGTGGATAAAAGTCAGAAAGCATATGAATCTTATTAAACACGTGTAGATCTCAATATGGCCTAACCCAGCTGGGAATGGAAAGCTGGGAGTTCCATAGAAGATGATCAAGTGGAATTTGAAAAGAACAGCAGAATTATAGAAAGCTTCCTTTGGTATCTTTGCACTTTTCTGGACAAGAAATATCTGCCAGGAAAGAAGTGGAATGTATAATATCAAGGTAGCTGTGAGAGAGAAGGAGGCAAAAAAAAAAAAAAAAGATTCCTGAGCCTCTTGTCCTTTTTGGGTTAAAAATATGGATTCAGGAAGAGATGTCTATATTCAGGAAATGTCAAGAGAGGAACATGTATCATTACTAGGACTGTGATGGGACACAAAGTCTTGGTAAACTCTTTCAGGACACATATATGACAAAGACCTCAGTTTCTTACAACTTGGGCACTGGCTTGGAAAAGTACACACAGAAAGAAACTCATAGACACATACACAGAGAGGCAGACACACACAGAAAAACACACAGGCACAGACATACACCACACACACACACACACACACACACACACACACACACAAGCTTCCACCTGCACACACAAAGAAATATCACAAAGAGAAAAGGATAATACTTGCCTAAAGAATTAGTAATAATAATACTAAATAGAAACTATAAGCATAATTTCTTCACTAAATCAATTAGATTTATGAAATCTAGTTAGCTGAATTAATAGTTTTATGATGCACATTTTCAATGGTATTCAGATATTATAATAGCCTTATCAAAAGGTCAGTGAAAGGCCACATTTGGTTAAATAATAAACTATCCCCTCATCTGACTCATTAAGTGTTACATTTTACTCTTATTTGTTGCCCTCTGACAACAATTCTACTCATAAAGTACAGAAATATTTCTCTTTACCTTTGTTGCTTTTCGATGGTGATGGGAACAGTTTAGCAGGTTAGACTGGTGCTGTGTCCTTCCAAAGGAAATATAAGCCTTCACTTTTTGCTCCTCCCTTTCCACTGTGTTGTTATGATTCAACTCTGCACCTGCTGGGCAGGAAGCACAACCCTAAGGAGGAATTCCTTCCGAAGGCTATATAGTGACTTTGGAAGAATTACAGATGAACTGTGCTTTTAGATCACACTGTACTTACTCTAATCCTGCTTTACTGACAAAGAATCACAGACAAGTCTAGTTTCCACTGAAGGAAATGTAGCTGTCTTCCCAAAGAGAATAGCATGAACTCATCCCATTGATAGAGCCCATGTCAGTGTTCCAGGGCATGGGACAGTCATTATACACAACACAAAGCCATTCAGTCTGAAAGAAGACTCTGGTGGTGACAAATGCTCCCTGACTGGGGGCACATTTGAAAAGTGGGATTTATCCAGTGGTTTCCATAGCAATGAATGCTATTAAAAAGGCACATGAGCCTCTTATAGGAAAGCCAACAGAGATAATGAGGTGCACAACTGAGATGCAAGTCAGAAACACAAGAAAAATAAACTATAGATCTAAGGTAGGGTAAAAGATGGCTATAGATGTTTAGGGGGAGCAGTAGCTGGAATCATTAATATAAGAAGCCCTTATGGAGTCCCCGAAAACTAATCTTATACGTGCAGTACACAGGAAAGCTCCCTCAACATGGTACTACTTCCTTTCTGAAGCTATGAATACAGACTCATCTGCATTTATGGGAGGAGAAAGTGGTTTATGACCACAGGTTTCTTCATATTCTCCTCATGCAATATGACTTTCCTTAGTTGAAATTAAATAATTATGTAAGATGCAAAACCAAGATAACTTAAGTGTAACTTAGGTCCTAATAGTCATTAGGTCCATTTTTAGGTCTTCAATAGTCTCATAAAAATAGTTTTTACACTATCAAACTCATGTAACTAAAATTCGTTCCCCTACCCTCTAATGTCTCTCTGCTCAGACTGAGCACTTTCTCACATGATCCAACACCAGCTGTAGTCTTCCATGACTTAGAAGGCTCTTATCCACTATTATGGCTCATCTTCTACTTCCTGATTTTTGTCTCAATCTCGCTTAAGATCCATAAAATTATTGAAGTTTTTAACCTCTCTTGGTGTCTAAGAATTATCTTCATCAAAGAGCAATCTTCATATTACTCATTCTAACCATAGTTCTATTATTTCTCCTATTAGAAAGTGGTTATTTAACTATCCTAAACAGTTTAAGACGGTTGGTATCAAGAGGCCAGAGCTTCACATTTCATTTTTAAGTATCTCTAGGTACGATACCATTAGGAAGCATTACCTTTAATTTTGTATCAATATACAAAGATCTATTCAAATGTGGCTAAATATACTCTTAATTTTGTATCAATATACAAAGATCAATGCCTATGTGGCCCAATACAATCTTAATATTGCGTCCATATACAAGGGTCAATACCATTGTGGCCAACTATAATCTTAATTTTGTATCAATATACAAAGATCAATACCGATGTAGTCCAATACAATCTTATTTTTGCACAATAAACAAATGGTCAATGTATGGAGAGAAAATGGGAACTGTCCAGGTAGTCACTGGTTTGTCATTTCTTAGTATTGGAAGCTGCAGGCCCTGCACTTCCTATATAATCAGATATATTTATCCTTCTCAGCTCTCTGAGGTGGTTGAAGAATAGACAGCTTGAGTCTCATAGCTAAATTTTGAGTAGTTTAGGAATCAAGAGGGCATTCTAGATCTAAGAAGATGGTTATAATAGTGATGCAAGTTAGTATGAAAGCTAAGTCAGTTATAGAACTTTAAACTCATGGAGATGGTTAGAAGGTAGAAGGTTAAAGTCAGGGGCCAAATATGTATGAACTGGACATTGGGAAGGTATACTGGGCCATTTAACTCTCATAAATGTGGCATAGTTAATTCTGCTGTTTTGTATACAATTTACTGTTATAAGAGAAAGAACCATTTGTTGGATTGAAAAGGGAAGCTGTTGGGGGGGAAGAGGGTGGAAGGGTGGGACAGGAAGAGGGAATAGGGAAGGGTTTGTGACTGAGATGTAACTTGAAGAAAAAAAAATAAAGTACTTATATAAAAAAAAAACTAAAAAAAAAAAAAGAAAGTGGTTATTTAAGATTTTTCCTTGTGGATGGAAGAATTTCCATTAGCCTAACATCACTTCCCTCCTTTAACCAGTTATTTGCTTCTTCTGTCCTAGGAATTTAATCTGGAGTCCTTGAAAGTAGAGCCAAAGAGAAAACACATGCATGTAGGTTATTTGTGAAGTGATCATAATGAACAATAAAAGAACCAAAACATCTGCAATGATTGCCGTTGTGTGTACAGTGGGTCCCAAAGCCTCTAACCTTCAGGGAAACCTTACAAAAAGGGCATTAAAGCTATCTTCACAGAGGAATAAAATAAAAGAAGCAATCATCTACTGCTTTGGATCCTATAGGTCACAAGGAGAGATCCAAAATACTACAGAGCATTGCAGTGTGTGCATGATGGGTGTTTGCACAATGCTCCACAACATCAGAACAGCTCTGTAGTCCAAAGCAAAGCATGGGAATAGGTGTTGTTAATATGAGGTGAGCAGAGATATTTAAGGTCTTACATGACTAGTACCCTCTGCCAGAGCTGCACTAATGCATAGGATGATAAACCCTGAAGTGTCCTACAAGGCTATGCAACACAACCTCTTTGTGAGTTTTAGAAAGGAGTTGCCTTCCTCTCACAGAGAGTCAGGTATCACAGGAAGTGTACCATCTTACCTATACTTCTTGTTCTTATCTTACTCAGGATGGAGCCCCACATGGAGATGACAGTAATCACAATGACTAGTTCATAACCTTTGACCTTCAATCTATATAATACCTATAATGATATTTTGATATTTTTGTGTCTGAATTCTTAGTCTTTCTCTCAATTTTTTCCAGTACAATCCTTGTCTTGGATCAGATACTAATTGCACTACCTGTGACCAAGAGAACTTGCTAGAGATTAACAAGGAGATTTTCCAGAAAGAATTCCCAGGGAAACAGCAGTGACAATATATCTTCATAAAAATCTTTGGAAGTGTGCTGTGAGAAGAGCCTAGGCTCCAGTAGGCTGAGTGAGCACCTTCTTCAGAGCTTGGAAACTAAGTCATGCTGTAGCACAGATGGTACTAGAAAACACAAAATTGAAAAAAAAAATGTTAAATTAGCATTAGCATATGCTCACAGAAGAAAACTATGGAGTGCATCACAACTGTGTTCCTTCCTCGAACTTTCCAAAGAAATGGAGTACCTGGAGCTGCTGACCTATGATATTATCTCCAGGTTTGACAGGTTTAAAAATGTGGTGATGAGTACATGCTGATGTGAAGAAGAGAAGCAAAATGGTATATCATGGAACTGAGTTCTAGTATGATGCGTTTTAAGTACATAAGTATATCCCCATTATTATACATGATTGATAATTTTCAAAAGATAGTATTTATCTGAAATTCAAATTTACCTGTATAATATATTTTTTCTAGAAACTGCTTCTTTGATTTGTGTTAGGCAAATGTAGTAAATATGTATACTTAATGACATTTTATAAAATAACAAGAAATTAAGAAAAAGTCACAGGCATCTCAATCTTAAAATAAATATAGTAGGAAAGTGGGAATAATTGATAAGGAAAAGTGTCTCATACCCACATATATTTGGATATGAGACACAGGGCAGCTGAGAAACCAACTTGACACCAAATAAGGTACAGACTTTCCTAAACTCAAGGACAGAGTGGGGAAATTTGGGTACATATTCAAAGGTGCATGTAAGAATTAGACTGTTTCCTCATGGACCACGTTTTGAACAATAGCTGACACTTAGCAAACATTTAATAACCACTTGCCAAAGTAAGCTGGTCATCTTTGCATTTGGGGTGAAGAAGGCATATTCAAGTCTAAGGAAAAAAAAGAGCATGTTTCAGGCCTCCTCTGGAACATGTCCCACTATAAAGAAAACAGAGAGTGGATACTAACAAGTTTATTTGCTTAGACTTACAAAATCCTCACCTTTCAGACTTCCTAGGTCCTTAGAATATGATACCCAAACCCAACTTCAATTTTTTCAAGGTTTTGTCATTTGATGGTGAAACTTTTAGAAACAGGCTTTTCAGTGATATACTGCTACTCTTATTACCCATGAATAAAACAATTCTTTTCAAAGAAGCATTGTCATATAAAAATCAGGAATATTTTTAATTACCCAAAGTTCTTTCCATTTAGTCAGACTAGCCCTTGACAAAGACATGGATATAAGAAAACAGAAAATAGAAACTGTGCTAGGACGTACTCAAGAGGACATACATCAACAATGTCACTGTTGTTTTCCAGGCAGTAGAGAGAACCTTTAAACTACAATGAGCACTTGAGCGTTGAAGGGTGTGTTACTTTTATCTATGCACTTGGAAAAGTTTTCTCAAGAAAGTCAAAAGAAATCAAGACATAAACTAAGAGAGAATGGATCTTGTAAAAATATCCTTTGAAACTTATCTGCATACATTATTAAGAAACTAAATGATCTTCACACTGAGAAGATATTCACAATATATATTTAGAAACATGTTCATGTGAAGAATGCAAAAGATCCCAGAAACTTAAAAAGCTTAAAGTAAATAAAAAAAAGTAGCTGTGAGGCAAGTGAGCCAGAAGTAAGAATAAGCTCCAGACATATCCAAATCCTGAAAATCTCCTCTTGAGACTGGAAGGAGTAAGGATCACTCCTCCCTGTTCTGGGTCTGCAAGCCCTGGTGCTTGTAGTCTTGCAACCCCCAACTCTGCCACACTTAAGGTAGTCATGTAGCCTGGTGACCAAATTACAGGTTTAACTTCCTCTCTCTGGATAAGAATATATCCAGGGGATCCAAGATGGCGGGAGCCCACACAGACGCATTGTAATCTCAGGGAAAACAGTCACAAAACGGCAAGTGTTACAAGACGCTGTACAAACAAATCTGAGAGACTCAAACCCCTGGGTCTCACACAACTAACCAGGGACCACTAAAAGTCGCTGGGCAGGACGCTTCCTCCCACTCTCAGACACACATGGAAGCCGCTGAATCTGGGAATGGGATTCCCCCTCCCCCACCAGGAGAGACACGCCCCGGGTAAATTCCAATCTAATACCCAGCAAGCAGATTCAGACCCCACACAGGGATACTCTCCAGCCTATTTGGCCACCCCAGGTCTCGCACAGATGATCCAACTATCTGGTGAAGGGTTGCGGACCCGTGGAAGTGCACATGGCTTGGCTGCAGAGTACCCATCAGACTGCAGATTGCAATCCACTGTGGAATACAGGAACTTAGTTGACCTTGACGTCACTTGCCAGTTTCTGCCGTGGGAGCAGCAAGGCTATAGGGGGTGAAGGCAGATTTACCCGCCACAGGAGCCAACCCTGGGCAAACTGTGAGGTACTCACAATTATTATTGGACTTTTTTGCTAGTACTGGACTATTCAGCGGGGAACCAGAGCTTACGTGTATACAGCTGCACCCCCTGGATTAATTAGGTCTCCACCTAGGAGGTGGGGCTGAATGACTCACCTTACAGGAGTGGAGTAAGGCAACTCGACTCCTACACCAAAGCGCCCCCTTTAACCCAAGTCCAGAAGACAGCTAAAAATTTCCAAATGGCCAGAGGCCCCAGGCAAAAAAAAAAAAAAAAAAAATCAAAGCAGAATGACTCCAACAAAAGAAAGCAATGCTATTTCATCCAGCCCGGACCACCTCACCACACCTGAAACCCATGAAAATGATGACAATTCTACATTATGGAAAGTGATAGAGTCACTTCAAGAAGAACTTATCTCTATGAAGGAATTCAAAGAAGCTACAATTACACAAACGAAAGCGATGGATAACACCATTAGAGAACTTCAAAACAAGGTGGCTCAACTTGAACAAAAAAAAAGAGAGAGGGCAATGGAAGACTTCTAGGCAAAGACAAGCAAATTGGAGCAGGAAATGTACAAAACAAATAAAATCACTCAAGTCATGAAAGTGTAAATGGAAATAATAAAGAAAACACAGTAAGAGTTAAAAATGGAAATGGAGAATCAAGGGAAGAGAACAGGAACTATGAATTTGAGTACCAAAAATAGGATTCAAGAGATGGAAGACAGGATCTCAGGCATGGAAGATTCGATGGAAGAAATCAATACAACATACAAAGAAAATGGGAAAGCTAAAAAAATCTCTCACCCACAACATCCAAGAAATCAAGGACTCAATGAAAAGACGGAACCTAAGGATTATAGGCATAGAGGAAAGAGAAGACTCCTGACTCCATGGTCCAGGAAATATCTTCAACAAAATCATAGAAGAGAACTTCCCAAACCTGAAAAAAGAGATGCCAATAAAAATCCAAGAGGCTTACAGAACACCAAACAGATTAGATCAGAAAAGAAACTCCTCTCACCACATAATAATTGAAACTCCAAATGTAGAGAACAAAGAAAGGATACTAAAAGCTGTAAGAGAAAAAGGCCAAGTCACATACAATGGCAGACCTATCAGAATTACACCCGACTTCTCCTCAGAAACTTTAAAAGCTAGAAGGGCCTGGACAGATGTCCTACAAGCCCTGAGAGAACATAGGTGCCCAGCCAGAGTACTATACCCAGCAAAACTTTCTATCACTATAGATGGAGAAAACAAGATATTCCATGACAAAATCAAATTTAAATAATATCTACCCACAAACCCAGCCCTACAGAAAGTCCTAGAAGGAAAATTCTAACCCAGAGAAGATAACTACACCCAAGAAAACAGAGGAAACAGAAACCTCAATGGACTCAACTCGCCAATAAAAAGACACAAACTTACAGACTGGATCCGTAATCAAGACCCATCTTTTTGCTGCATACAAGAAATACATCTCACTATCAAAGATAGACACTATCTCAGAGTAAAGGGCTGGGAAAAGGTTTTCCAAGCAAATGGACCTAGGAAACAAGCTGGAGTAGCCACCCTAATATCAAACAAAATAGACTTCCAATTGAAGTTAATAAAAAAAGACAGAGAAGGGCAATGCATACTCCTTAAAGAAAATATTCATCAAGAGGATATCTCAATATTGAACATCTATGCCCCAAATACAAAGGCACCTATATTTATTTAAAAAACACTTCTAAAACTTAAATCGCACATCGATCCAAACACTTTAGTAGTGGGAGACTTCAACACCCCACTCACAACTATGGACAGATCATCAAGACAGAAGCCAAACAGAGAAATAATGAGTCTAACAGAGATCATGAACCAAATGGAACTAACAGATATCCACAGAATGTTTCACCCAAACACAAAAGAATACACCTTCTTCTCAGCACCTCATGGAAACTTCTCCAAAATCGACCATGTAGTTGGACACAAAGATACCCTCAACAGATACAAGAAAATTGAAATAACCCTTTGTATCTTATCAGACCACCATGGAATAAAGCTGGACTTCAATAGGAAAAGAATCAACAGAAAGTCCACACACACACATGGAAATTGAACAAATCTTTACTAGATGACCACTGGGTCAGGGAAGAAATAAAGAAGGAAATCAAAGACTTCTTAAAATCCAATGAAAATGAAGACATAACATACCCAAACCTATGGGACACAATGAAAGCTGTGCTATGAGGAAAGTTCATAGCACTAAGCGCCTTCAAAAAGAAAAATGTGACAGCTCATACTAGTGAATTAACAGGCAAACTGGGTGAATTGGAAAAAAAAAGAAGCTAACACTCCCAAGAGGAGCAGAAGGCAGGAGATCATCAAATGTAGGGCTGAAATCAACAACTTAGAAACAAAAAGAACAATACAAAGAATTAATGAAAACAAGAGCTGGTTCTTTGAGAAAATCAACAAAATAGACAGAACCTTAGCCATATTAACTAAAAGGCAGAAGGAAAAAACCCAAATCAACAAAATAAGAAATGAAAAGGGAGAAATAACAGACATTGAGGAAATACAGAGCATATCTGGATTCTACTTTAAAACTCTATACTCCACCAAATTTGGAAATTTAAGTGAAATGGACAATTTTCTTGATAGATTCCACCTACCGAAGCTAAATCAAGATCAGATAAACAGACTAAACAGCCCTATATCCCCTAAGGAAGTGGAAACAGTCATTAAAAATCTCCCAACCAAAAAAAGCCCAGGGCCAGATGGCTTTAGCACTGAATTCTACAAGACCATCAAAGAGGAGCTAACACAAATACTCTTCAAACCCTTTCACCAAGTAGAATCAGAAAGAACATTGCCAAACTCATTCTATGAGGCCACAGTCACCCTGATTCCTAAACCACACAAAGACCCAACAAAGGAAGAGAACTTCAGACCAATCTCCCTCATGAACATAGATGCAAAAATACTTAATAAAATACTAGCAAACTGAATTCAAGAACATATCAAAAGTATCACACACCATGATCAAGTAGGCTTCATTCCAGGAATGCAGGGATGGTTCAACATATGAAAGTCTATCAACGTAATTCACCATATAAACAAGATGAAAGAAAAAACCACATAATAATCTTGCTAGATGCAGAAAAAGCATTTGACAAAATCCAACATCCCTTCATGCTAAAAATTCTGGAGAGAAGGGGCATACAAGGACTCTACCTAGAAATAATAAAGGCAATATACAGCAAGCCAGTGGCCAACATCAAATTAAATGGAGAGAAACTTGAAGCATTTCCTCTAATCTTAGGGATAAGACAAGGATATCCACTTTTACCATATCTCTTCAATATAGTACTTGAAGTTCTTGCTAGAGCAATAAGACCACTAGAGGAAATCAAGGCGATGAATATTGGAAACGAAGAAGTCAAATTATCCCTATTTGCAAATGATATGATAGTATACATAAGTGACCCCAAATTCCACCAGAGAACTCTCACAGCTTATAAACACCTTCAGCAAGGTGGCTGGATACAAAATTAATTCAAAAAAATCAGAAGCCCTTCTTTATACAACAAACAAATGGGCTGAGAAAGAAATAAGGGAAACAATCCCCTTCACAATAGCCACAAACAATATAAAATACTTGGGGGTAACTCTAACCAAGCATGTTAAAGACCTGGACAACAAGAACTTCAAGCCCTTGAAGAAAGAAATGGAAGAGGCCTTTAGAAGATGGAAAGACCTCCCATACTCATGGATAGGTAGGATCAACATAATAAAAATGGCTATCCTACCAAAAGCAATATATAGATTCAATGCAATTCCTATCAAAATACCAACACAATTCTTTATAGACTTGGAAAGAGCTATTCTCAATTTCATATGGAACAACAAAAAGTCCATAATAGCTAAATCAATCCTGTACAAGAAAAAAACATTGGGAGGTATCACCATCCCAGATTTCAAGCTGTACTACAGAGCAATAGTAGTAAAAACAGCATGGTATTGGTATAGAAACAGACCAGTAGATCAATGGAATTGAATTGAAGATCCAGAAATAGACCCACACACTTAAGGCCACCTAATTTTTGACAAAGAAGCCAAAATGGCACAATGGAATAAGGACGTCATCTTCAACAAATGATGCTGGTGCAACTGGATGACCACTTGTAAAAGAATGAAATTAGACCCATACTTATCACCTTGGACAAAACTTAAGTCTGAGTGGATCAAAGACCTTAACCTAAGTCCGATCACACTAAATCTACTAGAAGAAATAGTGGGAAAAACCCTCGAACTCATTGGCACAGGTGACAACTTCCTGAACAGAACACCAACAGCTCAGGAACTGAGATCAACAATCAATAAATGGGACCTCATGAAAGTGAAAAGCTTCTGTAAGGCAAAAGACACTGTCATTCGAACAAAACAGCAGCCTAACAGACTGGGAGAAAATCTTCACCAACCCCACTACTGACAGAGGGCTAATATCCAAAATCTACAAAGAACTCAAGAAATTAAATGCCAAGAAACCAAATAATCCAATCAAAAAATGGGGGACGAATCTAAACAGAGAATTCACAAAGGAGGAATCCCTACTGGCTGAGAGACACTTGAAGAAATGCTCAACATCCTTAATCATCAGAGAAATGCAACTCAAGACGACTCTGAGATTCCATCTCACACCTGTCAGAATGGCTAAGATCAAGAGCTCAAATGACAGCACATGCTGGCAAAGGTGTGGAGAAAGGGGAACCCTCCTCCATTGCTGGTGGGAGTGCAGGCTTGTGCAACCACTATGGAGATCAATATGGCGATAACTTAGAAAACTTGAAATAGCTTTGCCCCAGGACCCAGCCATACCACTTCTGGGTATACACCCAAATGTCTCCTCACGGAATCATAAGGAAGTTTCCTCATCTATGTTCATAGCAGCCTTATTTGTAATTGCTAGGAACTGGAAACAACCCAGATGTCTCTCAACCAGAGAATGAGTTAAAAAACTGTGGTACATCTACACAATGGAATATTATTCAGCTATCAGGAACAATGAAATTATGCAATTTGCAGCCAAATGGATGGAACTAGAAAAGCTCATCCTGAGTGAGTTAACCCAGACTCAGAAGGATGAAAATGACATCTATTCACTTATATTAGGATTTTAGCTATATAGTAGAAGGTATCAATACTACAACCAACACAGCAAAGGGAACATGGACATAGACTTTTTTTCTATTTTTTATTCTTTTTTATCTGTTTGTCTGCTTATTTGTTTGTTTGTTTTTTAGTTCTCTCTCCCGGGAGTTGAGACAGTTTTCACTGGTGGTACTGCCTCGTAGACCCCCAATGTATGAGGAGGCTCTTGGCCCTCATACGACCGCTGAACTGAGGTAAGGGACTGATATATAGGGACACTCCACACCAGAAAAATGGGATGGAAGCGTTAGGGGGTAAAGAAAAAAAATGAAATGTGAAGTTTCAGCCTTTTGCTACTAATTGTCATAAACTGTTTAGGATAATTAAGAAATGCAAACTAATAATCATGCAAGCCTGTCATTGTGTTAGGTACTATGACAGTCTACTATAGTTATTTTCTAAGCTAATCAGAAGTAAAGTTGCTAAGAGACAAGCAACATCTGCTTATCCTAATATAAGAGATAGATAGGGCCTCTTCAAAAACCTCAAGAGAGCTGCAGAATATGGCATTCAAAGATGTTTTCTTAACTTAAGATTTTTTTGATACCGAGACATGTCAGCTCCTGACAGCACCCCCTATTCTACTCCAAGTAAAAGATGAGCATCGAAGAATCTCCAGTGGGAGATGATTGAATTAGTCACAAGCCTATGTCTTGGCAGGAAAAACCCCTTGCTCCAACTGTAGTCAGAATGCTGTCCAAAAAGGACAAATCTTGGAAGCAGGTAAGTCAACAGCCTAGCTCTGCCAAGACAGGGTAGGCAAGTCCTTCATAACCCCTGCTCTACAATCAATGTCTGTCAGAGAAATGGGGCCAAAGGACTTGAAGATGGATGCTGTAATGTATGGAGAGAAAATGGGAACTGTCCAGGCAGCCACTGGTATGTCATTTCTTAGTTTTTGAAGCTGCAGGCCCCGTACTTCCTATAAAATCAGATATATTTATCCCTCTCAGGTCTCTGAGGTGGTTGAAGAACAGATAGCTAGAGTCTCATAATTAAATTTTGAGTTGTTTAGGAATCAAGAGAGTGTTATGGATCTAAGAAGATGTTTTTAAAATTGTTTTGCAAGATAGTATGACAGTGAAGTTAGATATAGAACTTTAAACTCATGAAGATGGTTAGATAGTAGAATGTTAAAGTCAGGTGCCAAATACATATGGACTGGACATTGGGAATGTATGCTAAGCCATATAACCCTCATAACTGTGGCCTAATTAATTACCTTTGTTCTTTTGTATTGTATTTATTATTATAAGAGAAAGCCATTTGTTGGACTGAAAGGGGGAGCTGTTGGGGGAAATAAGATATACCTTAAACTTAAAAAAAAAGCTAAGAGGATGGGGGGTTGAGGGTGGGAGGATGGGACTGGATGGGGGAGTAGGGAGGGGATTGTGATTGAGATGTATCTTGAAGAAATAAAAAATAAAGTAAAAAATAAAACATATCCAGTAAGCACCTGGAATTCCTCTTCATGTAAATGAAGCATTCCCAGCACTTCAACCCCAGCCAATAAGGTACACTCACCCCAGAAAATCCCTACCCACTCCCCAAAGTTTATATAACCCTTGTTCACTCTGAATAAAGAGAGCTGTTTTACTTCCACCCAATAAAGAAGAGCCATTTCACTGAAAACCATCTCAGAAGGCTTTCTCCCCCCAGCACCCACTGTACAGTTGGGATCCTCCTAACACATGTGGTCCAGTTAAGCTTTCTTCCTTCCAGCCTGTTGTGCAATGATGTCTGGACACTATGAGGGAATAAACAGAACCCAGAATGACAAGAAGCTAGAGAGATGAGAACACTGGCTGCTCACCCAGAGATTCCATGTTTGATTCCCAGCATCCACATGACAGTTCACAACCATCCTTAATTCCAGTTCCTAGGGAATAAATGCCCTTTTCTGGCCTCTAGGAATTCATGTGGTTCACATGCCTGCATGCATGCAGAAAACCACTCATACACATAAAATTAAGAAAAACACTTTTAATTTAAAAATAATAAATACATGAATGCTTGTACCCGTATTGAAGAATATCTATGAATGGCTATCAAACACCTAACAAAGTGTTTAGCACCATTAGTCTGTATGCATTAAAGAGGTAAGGACATATCACATTGCACCCATTAGAATGTACATACAAGAAAACCTGCTACCAAGTTTTGTCCTTTTTGGACAGCATTATGTCTGCAGTTGGAGCAAGGGGTTTTTTCATACCAAGAGATAGGCTTGCCACTAATTCAACCATCTCATACTGGAGATTCTTCGATGCTTATCTTCTACTTGGAGTAGAATAGGGGGTGCTGTCAGGAGCTGATATGTCTCCAGGGTAGGTAAGTCCTTCATAATCCCTGCTCTACAACAAATGTCTGTCAGAGAAACAGGACCCAAAGGCTGAAGACTGATGCAGGAATGTATGGAGAGAAAATGGGAACTGTCCAGGCAGTCACTGGTATGTCATTTCTTAGTATTGGAAGCTGCAGGCCCTGCACTTCCTATATAAGCAGATATATTTATCCCTCTCAGGTCTCTGAGGTGGTTGAAGAATAGACAGCTAGAGTCTCATAGTTAAATTTTGAGTTGTTTAGGAATCAAGAGGGTGTTATAGATCTAAGAAGATACTCTTAAAATTGTGTTGCAAGTTAGTATGAATGTTGAGTCAGATATAGACCTTTAAACTCATGGAGATGGTTAGATAGTAGAATGTTAACGTCAGGGGCCAAATATGTATAAACTGGACATTGGGAAGGTATACTGGGCCATTTAACTCTCATAAATGTGGCATATTTATATCTGTTGTTTTGTATAGTATTTACTGTTATAAGAGAAGGAACCATCTGTTGGACTGAAAGGGGAAACTGCTGGGGGGAAGAGGGTGGAAGGGCGGGATAGGAAGGGGGAATAGGGAAGGGTTTGTGACTGAGATGTAACTTAAAGAAAAAAAAATAAAGTATTTAAAAAAAAAAAGAAAACCTGACTATTGGCTGATAATGTGGCTTGGCTGATATGATGCTTGTCTGGCAAGCACAAGACTCTGGGTTCAATCTCCTGCATTGTATAAAGCAAGGCATGGTGGCACATGACCATAATCTTGTCACTTAGGAGGTAGACAAGAAGGCTTAAGAGCTGAAGATCATCCTCAGCTACAATGTATACAAGTGAACAAGTGTGGTTCATGATATTTTCTCTCAAAAGAAGAAGAGAAGGAAGAGGAGGAAGAAGAGGATAAGAAGGAAAGAAATGAAAGCTAGGAAAAGAAGAAATAAGATTGACCATATCAGACTGACAAGCATCTATAATAACCAGTACCTTCTTACAGTGCTGTTATGTGAAAAGCTGATAGATTCCTGTAAATTAAATACATTTACTCTGTGACACAGCATATCCTGCAGGGTATTTACTAAATAGGGAAACATGCCAATTATGATTATAGTAATATTGATTTCCTAAGAATAATGATATATTTCTTTTTGAGGCAGAGTCCCACTGCTAACTTAGCCCAGGATGACCTCACTCTCACATGCCTTCTTCTTCTGTGTCCCTGACACTGGGATTTGGGGTGTATACCACAACCACACTCTGGCCTTGGCAATAGTTCATATAAGAGATAGCCACTGGGTATCAGTCAAGAAGATATGAACAAATGTGCTGCACTATAAAAAAAACAGAGTTCTGGCTCAGCCCAGGGTGAAAGGGGATGTTGTGAAGCTTCCTCAATGAGGTTCTATAGATGTGAAGAATCAGGTGAACAAAAGATAAACTTTACTCCAAAGAGAGAAAGAGCTCTGGGAATCACAAATGGGTAAAGGATAATTGGAAAGCAGGACAAGACAGAAAAGTTACACAGAGAAAAGTAGAAAACAGACCACATCTTTCACCCTAACTCCCTGGAGGGTGACAGAAGCCAAAGCCACTATCGAAAGCTAACACAGAAAATCCTGCACACCGGATAAACCCACTGTTATACAAAACCTCAAATTTACTGAACAACTGGCAGATTTGGTGCAGCAGCAGATATGTAGCAAGACAACACTGAGAAGGAAAGCCATTCATTCTTCACCTTGAGAGGGTCATAGTTCTCTAGACTGAACTACTTTGGACTCTGAAAGCAGGGACCAGTTGCAATTAGGGGAGCCCAGAGATGGTCTATTACAACATCACAGTGGAGACCAGACACAGAACACCTGTGGAGAGGATGAAGAACAGACATGACCCCATTGAGGATATCTTTAAGCAAACATCGGAAGCCTCTGAAGTGCAGGCATACCAGAAAGCCAAAGGACTTTGACTGGCTCAGCTTTCAGACCAAGTAACACCAGCTTGAGTGATTTGTTGGGCTGTTGTTGTTAGTGAAGCCTCTTCTTTCCTTTCTGAGAAGAACTGGGGATTGAGCCCCCATGAGACAGTGACTTTAAATAAATGTGGAAAGGGTTCTCATCTCAATGGATGTGTTCGCTCACTTTAACTTAGAAATGTAAGAACTATGAGTAAAAGGAAAATTTGACTCCAAGAGTCCCAACTCTTCAATAACTAAGCTCAAAGATACTGAAATGGTCAAAATGCCAAATAATTTGAAAGTTTAACTTTGGAAAATAATCAGTGACCACCCAAAGTATCTAAGCATTGTTTGTGAATGCTGAGCCAGGACTACAGAAGGCATTTCTAGAAATCATACATAGAAAAGATTAAAAAGGTCACAAACAGGAGAATCAGGAAAGAAAGAAATTTCATGAGAGGAATAGATGAACAACTGGTGAATAGAAAAGGATTGCAGTGGCTGGAAAGATGGCTCAGTGGTTAAGAGCATGGGCTACTCTCCCAGAGGACCCAGGTTCAATTCCCAGCACCAGCATGACAGCTCACAACTGTATGTAACTCCTGTTTCATTCAGTCTGACACCCTCACACAGACGTACATGCAGTTAAAACACCAACAAAATAAAAACAAATAAGTATTTTTTAAAAAAGCAAGAATCACATGCATCCAGCTCAATAAAACATCAAAGTCCTGTGATGAATAAGAAAGAAAGAAAAGAACAGCATTTGAAACAACTAATAAACTCACAAGAATCAGCAAATATCATTCAGAAATAGCCCTACATGTAAATGGTCTTAGCTATCCAATTAAAGATGCATTGCTTACTGATTTAAAAGCCGCACATTGCTAACAAGGCTGTGATTGAGTCATTGGATGAACTGGGGACCATCTTGGCTCATAGAGATCTTCAGCTCTTCCACTGCTGATTTCAGTTCTCATGGTGGCCTAATTTGCTTATGTGCAGTGAATAATCAGGTGTGGTATTCTGAAAGTACCTTTTAAAAATAGATAAATAAATCACTTTTCATCCTTTAAAGAGCCACATGTAAACTATAAACAAAAAGAACATACTTCAACAGAATCAAAGCGTATGTCAGACACATAGTCAGCTTTGGGCTAAATGGAAGAAAATTGAAGATCCCCACCAGACTAAGGAACAAGAAAGGGTATGCATTCTTTTTATAATTTAATTTTGAGCAGAGCAGAAAGAGAACTGAAGCATGCAATGGCAAATGAGGGCCTGAAAAGGTGCTCAACATTACACCACTCTAGGGAATTGCAAATGAAGATAACAAGGTAATCCCCTCCCCCATGATGGTTTAAATCAAAGCATGGCCGTTACCCACTGCTGCTGAGTGTGTGGAGCCTCCCAGTGGAGGTAGTAGACACTGGTATTCCCTCTTTGAAAAACATGTTTTGCAATCCAGTAGCAAAACTTATAGTGTTGCCATGCAAGCAAGCGAACATATGCTCAGATTTCAGGTCAAGATGACAATTTAGTTAACAAATGGCTGTTCACGGAAATTTTAGAAACATTTTTTATAGTTGTCCCAATTAGAAATGATAAAGTGCCCTGTGGAGTGGTCAAAGTATTTCCACAAATGAAATATTCACCACTAAAACAAAATCTCCCAAGCTACGGAATGAAACAGAAGAACTTTAATGCATATGGCTAAGTAGAAATTAATCTGAGGAGACTATACACTTAACAAAACTATAGAGACATCTGAAAGACAAATAGTTGCCAGGGGCACAAAGATTGGGAAGAGATGGCTAGGTGGAGCGCAGGGTATTGTTAGGGCAATGAGACTTTTCTGTATGACAATGTGGTGGAAGGCACATGAAGTTGCTAAAGACTATCAAACTGTGTAATACAAAGAGTGAACCTTAATTAAAAATGTGGACTTCAGCTCATGATGCATCTGTATTGACGTTCATTTAGGAGTTGTGCCGTACTTACAAGGTGTCAACAATAGGTGGAGCTGTGCTGGTGCGGAGAGAAAACGTGCATGGGTTTCCAGTGAGCTCTGTGCTCATTTTTTCTCTAAATTTAAAACAACTACAAAAGATCTATTAGTTGAAACATCATTATGATCCTTGGCTTGTTTTAGACCTGAGCTTTAAAAAGAACAGAAAATACATTTTACATTCTAGGGAGCCTGTAGACACCAAGGTCCCAGACCTTGATGGAGGAATCACATGGAGAGCTCAAGAGAAGATACTCTGTAGCAACACAGAAGAGCCAAGGAATCAGTCTGTGGTGAGGATCATGGAGCAGGCATTTCCTTTTTGTGTCCCCTCCAAAATGCCCCAAACCATTCCGCCTTGCTTAGCAGGTATCAGGAATATGAAAGAGTATTGCTGGAGTTTCTAACACCAGCAACTACCACTAAAAGCAGAACGATCCAGGCCCACTATGCCATGTTCAAATTCTCAGCCCAAAGAATTGCAAGCAAATAAACTGGTCACCATTGTTTGTAGAGGGATTTTAATCCAGCAACAAGGCTACTCTGACTGGAATACAGACAGGCCCTTAGCCCGCATCTTTAATCCCTCTGGTTGTAATACAAACACACCCTTAGTACTCACCTTTAATCCCAAACAATTAAGGTAAAGTTAGTTTGTAGAAGGAAGCACTCATGTTTGAAAGTGACATCTAGTTTAATGGAAGACAACGTGATGAATCAGAGAAAGAGTTAACAGAATAGGATATGCCCAACTCAAAAGAAGAGACAGGAAAGGGAAGCTACTAAAGGGAGCAGCAGAGAGAGAGAGAGAGAGACAGAGAGAGAAGGGAGGCAGTTTTACAGGGCGAGTTTCACAGAGTTAGGCTGAAGAGAAAACAAGCTAGACACAGGTAAAGACAGAAAGAGCTAGAGAATTAAAGGAGCCAGAAGATTAAAACACATTGATAGAGTTAGTTTGAGGCCACACAGAGCAATTCAGGAGAAGCTAAAATAAGCCAGATTGAGTAAGTCATCAGGGAGAGGAATTGGAGCCAGAATAGCTGAGTTAAACCAGCCAGTGCGAGCTCAGAAAGAGCTAAAAAGGGTGAGTTTTTTCAGCAGTAAGACTCAGAGGCTGAAAATATTCTAGCCCTAGATTAGACTGTACGGAAGCTAGAAGCTTCCAAGACTAGGCCTAGGTTAACAGACAGAGGCAGTAAGCCTCTGAGAAGGTAATTACTACATGCAAATAAATAAAAGTTACTATTACAATTATTAAACCACTTAGTTTGATGATTGCTTACTAAACAGCATGTGTTAGTCAATTTTTTTAAATTTCTATCACAAAACACCCAAGAAAAACAACTTGAAAAAATGAAAATTCAGTTTCACTCACAATTTCAGAGGTCTTGTAGTGTGATCAGTTGGAAGGTGAAGTAAGAGAGAGATGGAGAAGAAAAAGGCCAGGGACCTTACTAATGGCCATGTGGGTGCTGGTGAAATGGACCCAGCTAAACCACCTTGACCTTACCACAGGCAGGTTCTGCAGACCCTCCTGTGGGAAGGTTCCACATGGCTAGTGATGCTGGTGTTAGAAAAATAAACAAAGACAGTAATAAAGAAACTCTTATTAATAACTTACTAATTCATAGGCCATTTTGAATTTCAAGCTACAATCGAGGTTTTCATTACAGTGCCTGCGTTAACTATTCTGAAAGCTACATGCTTTCTTCTACGGGTGCCCAATGGCTGCTGCTCAAGGAAAGCACATTGCCCTAGTAAACACTCCTTTTGTCACCTAGGGACCCTGTAGTGTCCATCTTGGGAAATGTCATTCCTTGTCCAGCTGCCTAGTTGCCAATATCTTGGCCACAGCAACAGGATGTTGGATCTAGAATTAAATGGAATGTTCAGGGTGCCCAAATCAGGCACCTTTGCAGTTCCGCTGAACCCCCTTATACCCCTTTTCTGAAAGACAAAGACCTCAGTTTTAGAAAATTCTAATTACTTACTAGAAATGAGCTTCCTATATCTGTTAGACTATGAAATTTATTTGGAGAATCATCACCTCCCCACCCTATGCCAGTGCCATGCTCTTCCCCAGCCTCCTTAAATGTTGTACCCATGACATTTATGTAAGTAGGCTAGAGAAACAGAGCTGAGGTCTCAAAGAAAAGCTTAATCTATGTCCTGAGGGATACTCAGCAGAGTACATGTGAACACTGTGTGTCTCTACTATTTGAGGTTGGTGTACACTAAGTCTTAACAGAGGGAAGGTGGAAGAGTTTGGAGAAGGGAGAAAATAAGATCTTTTGGGGGAGGGTCATATTAAGTAACAATAAAAGATACAAGGGCCTGCTGCCACTAAGGAAGATAAGTATAAAACCTTTAACATGTCCACTTAAAAAATAAAAACAAATTAAGGTTAATTCTTTTTAAGGTATTGTACCTAAGTAATCCTTAAAAATGAAATGTGAAGTCTTGGCCTTTTGTTAGCAATTGTCATAAACTGTTTAGAATAATTAAGAAATGCAAACTAATAGTCATTCAAGCATGTAATTTTGTTAGGTACTAGGGTAGTCTATCACACTTATTTTCTAAGTTAATCAGAAAACAAGTTGCTAAGAGACAAGCAACATTTGCTTATCCAAATATAAGGAGATAGATAGGTTGTCTTCAAAAACCTCAAGAGATCTGCACAGTATGGCATTCAAAGATGTCTTCTTAACTTAATATTTTTCTTATATTGAGACATGTCAGCTCCTGACAGCACCCCCTATTCTACTCCAAGTAAAAGATGAGCATCAAATAATCTCCAATTGGAGATGGTTGAATTAGTGGCAAGCCTATCTCTTGGCATGAAAAACCCCTTGCTTCAACTGTAGACAGAATGCTGTCCAAAAAGGACAAAACTTAGAAGCAGGGAAGTCGAAAACCTAGCTCTGCCAAGACAGGGTAAGCAAGTCCTTCATAATTCCTGCTTTACAATCAATGTCTGTCAGAGAAACAGGGTCAAACGGCTGAAGATCGATGCTGTAATGTATGGAGAGACAATGGGAACTGTCCAGGCAGCCACTGGTATGTCATTTCTTAGTTTTGGAAGCTGCTGGCCCTGCACTTCTTATATAATCAGATATATTTATCCCTCTCAGGTCTCGGATGTGGTTGAAGACTAGATAGCTAGAGTCTCATGGCTAATTTTGAGTTGTTTAGGAGTTAAGAAGGTGTTCTGGATCTAAGAAGATGTTTTTAAAATTGTGATGCAAGTTAGGATGGAAGCTGAGTTGGATATAGAACTTTAAATTCATAGAGATGGTTGGATAGTAGAATGTTAAAGTCAGGTGCCAAATATGTATGGACTGGACATTGGGAATGTATGCTAAGCCTTATAATTCTCATAATTGTGGCCTAATTATTTCTATTGTTTTGTATTGTATTTGTTGTTATAAGAGAAAGAGCCATTTTTTGGACTGAAAGGGGGAGCTGTTGTGGGGGGGAAAGATATACTTTAAACTTAAAAAAAGAAGGAAGTGGATGGGAGAGTTGAGGGGAAAGAGGGTAGGAGGGTGGGATCAGAGGGGGGAATAGGGAGAGGACTGTGATTGAGGTGTAACTTGAAGAAATAAAAATAAATAAATAAATAAATTTAAAATAAAATAAAATAAACACAGAGTGCTTTAAGTTAATAATGGCAACAACAAAACATTTCTAATCAATCTCCAAAGAAAGAATATAAATCAATAGGATCAGTGTTGGGGGTGTCCAAGGAAAAGGGTAAAGGGTGACTGGCATGTGGAAAGGAGAGAGGGCAAACACAAACTAAGAGAAGCCATGGGCACAAAGGAAAGAGAAGAGGAACCCTCAGACTCGTGTGGGTTCTGGAGAGTGGTAGTGTCTCTCAGTGACCTATGACGGATGAGACCGCTCATTTCCTGGGCCATTTTGTGAAAATCTCTCTGGCCTCAGGTTTTTTCAGTGGAAAATAAAAGTAGTTGGATCGAACCCTTTTCTGGAATCCTTTCTTGCTTTAGTTGTAACCCTTTATTGAGGCCTGAATCTGTCTGCATGTCTGGGCTGCAGCTCAGCAAACGTACTGAAGAACTCCTGCTTGCATGCTTCATGCATTTGTATTTGTCTCCTCCTTCAAATATATTCTGTAGTCACATTTCTGCTTGCTGCTCATTTTTCCCCTAAAGTCCAAAGAACAGAGACCCCTGAATGAACTGATTCCCACCCCTTACAGGATCAGCCTAGACCCTGTAGGAAACGAAATACTGACCTACTAACCAAGCCAGCCTTCACAAACCATCAGATGTGTCATGTCCAATGCCTGCAATATCCGAAAACTGCTCTGTTCCTGTTGATTGTCTCACCAGGAAGGGACAAAGTAGAATTTCTTCTTCTGTTTACATAATCACAGTGAATTAAGAGGAGATGACTGCCCTTGCAGTTCATGTTTGCTCAATGTATTAAAGAACAAAGCATCTCGGATAATCAGAGCTTGCCCTCAGAGGATAAATGGTGCAGAGCATTAAGGATTGGGAGTCTGTTTAGACAATGGTTCCAGTTTCCCAAGCAGCTTCACAGAGAAACAATCCTGATGCTCTTTTGTTAACCCTAAGCTCATTTGTTGTCTTTATCTCTCAAGTTCCTTATTTCCCATTTATTTCATGGTCATTTTTCCCATTATTTCAGGGTCATTTCCCTTTTATTTCAGGGTTATTTTTGGTAGATATTGCCCACACAGTATTGATATTGGTAGATACTAACCAACACATGAGTAGAATCTATCTCATTTGACTTATCTTTACAGAACATAATGATTCTATGTACAGAAATAATCATTGTATTATTTCCTTTCTGTTGCTGTGACAAGTACCATAAACAAAAGCCATTTGAGTAGGAAAGAGTTTGTTTCATCTTTCAGCTTACCATGAATGGAAGTCAGGGTAAGAAACCAAGGCAGTTCCTGGAGGAAAGAACTGAAGCAAAGGCCATGGAGGAACACTGTTTACTGCCTTGCTCCCTAAGGTTTACTCAGCCCAGGACCACCTGCTGGAGGGTGGTACCACTCACAGTGGACTGGGCCCTCCAACATCGATTATTAATTAAGAAACTGCCCCTCACAGACTTGACTACAGGACAGTCTTATAAAGGGAATTCATCAATTGAAGTTCCCACTTCCTAGATAACTCTAACCTGTGTCAAGTTTATAAAAAAATAATAGGCACCACATAAGCGCGGAAAACACACTTGGTTTTTTTAGCAGCAGTGACCTATGAGCGAAACCTCGAGAAGTTTCTGGAGGAAACTTAGCACATTCTCTTCATTTAGTTAAAGGTAAAATGTTGCTCTACAACAAATGTCTATCATAGAAACAGGACCCAAAGGCTGAAGACTGTTGCAGGAATGTATGGAGAGAAAATGGGAACTGTCCAGGCAGTCACTGGTATGTCATTTCTTAGTTTTGGAAGCTGCAGGCCCTGCACTTCCTATATAAGCAAATATATTTATCCCTCTCAGGTCTCTGAGGTGGTTGAAGAATAGACAGCTAGAGTCTCATAGTTAAATTTTGAACTGTTTAGGAATAAAGAGGGTGTTATAGATCTAAGAAGATACTCTTAAAAGTGTGTTGCAAGTTAGTATGAATGTTGAGTCACATATAGACCTTTAAACTCATGGAGTTGGTTAGATAGTAGAATGTTAAAGTCAGGGGCCAAATATGTATAAACTGGACATTGAGAAGGTATACTGGGCCATTTTACTCTCATAAATGTGGCATATTTATATCTGTTGTTTTGTATAATACTTACTGTTATAAGAGAAGGAACCATCTGTTGGACTGAAAGGGGAAACTTCTGGGGGGAAGAGGGTGGAAGGGCGGGATAGGAAGGGGGAATAGGGAGGGGTTTGTTACTGAGATGTAACTTGAAGAAAAAAAAATAAAGTATTTTAAAAAAAAAGGTAAAATGAAGGATTTTGGCTTATAGATATGGGAGTTTGAAGAGATCCAAAATTCATAGGGAGCAGACTGCTCACTTTATAGGAGTGAGAAAAGAAACTTACAGATGGCTAGACCAAATATATTGGTTAAAGTATGGAAACCTGGCGGTACTGGCTCTACCACACCAGCTGGGGTTCTCTTCCTTGGTGTAGGTGCTCTTTCTTTTCTTTTGTATTGAAAATAAATTATTATCTCATAAAAAACAACCGTACCACAGTTTCCCCTTTCTTCCATCCCTCCTAGCTCCTACTCCTCTCTCCCCCAGACCCAGACACTTCTGTTCCCTCTTCAGAAAAGCATGCTCTTTATTTTTAACAGTTTCTGTGTTCACTCCACCCAAACACCTCCTCTCAGAAATTTTGGGTTATGGCCTTTCTCATTTAAAACATTAGCAATGTTAAAAATGAAAGAAGGTATTCTGTGACGTTGCATATTGGATAAGGAAATTAAAGGAGGGACTGCAGACCTATGATTACAATTAATTACTGATTGTGTATTGCTCTATCATCATCATCGTTATTATTTAGAAACTATCCCAAAATCATTGTGCTTTTTAAAGCTTCTTTTCAGCGTAACTAAGTTACTTTCCTAATCAAACGTTCTGTTGTCCCAGTAGGAGCTGGAGTTTTATGAAGTTACTCAGTTACATCAAATTTTAGTTTTAATGAAGTAGAGACAGCCAGCTATGGAGTGGAAAGACCCCCCCCCCTGGATCTATCACAATGCTGCCGATATTCTGGCAACTTATGGATGGAACTGAGTTGTATACCCTGTGGTCATACAGATGACCCTAATTAAAATCTCTGGAATACTAAATAAAAACAAAATGAAAGAATAGAAGAAATATTTATGGCTGCTAGAGGAGGGAGGGAAATGAGAAAAGGGTCCAAAATATAGAGCGTACATGTATGAAAGGGTGAAAGACCAAAATTTACTAATAAAAATGTTTTGAATTAGAAAATATGAACTAACTATACTTGAAGTAATAAACATAAAAAATAAAATAAAATAAATATGAACTATGACAGGTACTTAAATAGGTTGTGAATATTCTATTTCCTCACTATATAAATGTATGAAGCCTGCATTTTCCATATGTTTCAGTAAAACAACATACTGAATGTACATAAGAATATATAAATCCAGTCAAACATTGTACTAACTAAAACATTAGAAAGATTTGCAAAAATGTAAATCAACACCTCTTTTGCTGCTACTGTTTTTTTTTTGGGGGGGGGGGGGTGGGGAAACAAGTCCTTGTAGTAAAACATAATTTACATATGTACAAGTTGTCTGTGTTATTCAAATGTTAATATGTTATTTTAGTCTAGTGTGGTGGCACACAACTGTAATCCCAACACTCAGGAGGCTAAGAAGGATTACAAGTTTTAGGTTAGGCTAGGCTGGATAGCAAATTCCATGCTGGTCTGGGCTTCACGATATCCTTTTTCAAAAGTAATATGTTATATTTTATATATTTTAAATATATCTATATTAAGCCTTTCTGCTTATGTTCTTACTACACTGTATATATTAGAAAAATACAAATATGCAGAATATCTCCAAGATCCTTAGCTATGAAGTGTCCTGAACACACTATGCTGCATTGTTCACTGTTCTCTTCTCCTGTGTTTCTTTCTATATTGTTTTCATACTTTTTTCTACCACCCACTTTACTTCTGATTTATATACTTTGATATACTATTGCTGTAATTTTTATTAACTATTATATTAACAATTTTTCAACTGGATAATACTCAAATTTATATCTTAAGATAATTGCTTCTCCACATTCTATTCCTGTAACACCAGCCATCTAAGCTTTTTGTGTGTCCTGAGAAATTCAAACTCAAATATTTCTGCACCAAGTGTGTGAATGATATGCACACTAAATCCTTCCACTTGAGTCAGAAATGGTTGAAGACTTTGAAGTCTTCTTTTTTCTAGCTACATTTTCAATGACCCAGCTTGGGAATGTATGTTTCTTATCTCCTTCTGGAAGTTCTCTTCTTATCCATCCTTCTATCTCCCTCATCAATTCAGAATCTCAGAATCATTGCACACATCCCAGAGGGCTTGCTGCTACTTGTACTTCATTCCTCAAGAGCGATTTATGGTTATAACTTCAAAATGCAGATCCATTCATGTCACCACATATTTAAAAGCCCTCCAAGAGCTCCCAGTGCTCTCACCAAGGCACAGGAAATATTGTCACTGGGCAATCTTCTCTTTACCACCTCATCTCCCATCTGAGTATCCCTTCTTGCATTTTTAGCCAAATGGAGTCATTATTCTTTCTTCTCTTTGCACAATATGCCTCTCTAATCCACTTGTTGAACTCTGACTCCAGGTTTCCTAGATTCTTCCTCAGAATAATTTTTAGATAGCTCCAATGTCATCAGTTCCTCTTTTTTTTTCTTATTTACACTCAGCAGTACAATGAGGAAACTCTGATAGAAGAGTACTTAAGACATCCTTACACAATTTTGGGCAACTTCTTGAGGATCTGCATTTCAAAAATTTGAAGAATAAGCACATAACTGTCTGCATTTTCATCATATCAACAGTTGAGAGAAGCGAGATGGCTCAGAGTATTAAGGCACTGATAACCAATTCTTCTGATTTGCTTTCAATCCTGGTAACCACACAGAGAAAGGAAAGCAGCAACTCCTGCAAGTTGTCCTCTTACTGCCATATATGTCCTATCTTAGTTGGATTTCTATTGCTGTGATAAAACACCGTGGCCAAAAATAACTTGCAGAGAAAGGGTTTATTTCACTTTACATCTCAGTCCATCATAGAAGGAAGTCATCACAGAAACTCAAGACAGGATCCTAGAGGTGAGAACTGAGCAGAAACCAATGAGGAGTGATGCTTACTGGCTTTCTCATAGCTCACTCAGCCTGTTTTCTTATACAGCCCAAGACCACCTGCCTAGGGGTGGCACTAGCCACAATGGGCTATGCCCTCCCACATCAATCTTAAGACAGACTTACATATAGTCAATCTTATGGAGATATTTTCTCATTTGAGAGTTCCTCTTTGCAAATGACACTAGCTTGTATCAAGTTGATATAAAACCAACATATAAGATGCAAAAATGGAATTGAATTTTAATGCAATTCATAATTTTTTTCTACTCTGCTACAAGTCACAGTGGAAAATGACGCTTCATGTAAAGTGTGTGACCATGACCATTAGTCCATTTTGGAGCCATACCTCTCTACTTCATGCTACATTGCCAATGGCTCCACCCACTACCTCAGCACCATCAGCACAAATCATGACATTGGAGACAAACACCTTCCTGCCATTGTGAAATAGCTGTGACCATATAGTCTCAGGAATTCTATGGTGACCTTGAGGGAAAAGATCTCATTAAAGGTTTAAGAAAGAAGTCAAGTAAAAGGCATACAGATAAAATGTGTTGAGTCTAGATTCTCAGAACTTGAATGACACAGAAAGTATTGCAAATAGAAGGTTGGTTGGTAGGCTTGTTGATCTGAAGATTGGGGAATCCTTTGATTTACACTAAAAATGGAAATAATACTTTTAAAGGGTTTATGCCCAATAAAGGTATGGTTCCTGAGAATCTAGAAAGTAGAAACAAGAACATGAGTCTGTGAGTTAGATGATAGTAAGGATTCAAAGAAATCCAAATAAATTCTCCTTTGTTTTCTGTAATTAGCAAAGTAACAAGGACATCAAATTTAGATGAGAAAGTTTTTAGACGGAAAGGTTATTTGAGAGAGAAGAAAGATTATAGAACTTTTGGAGTAAATCAAGAGGGAATTAACCCAAGGCAATAAATTATTTGGAAACAATTTTAGGAGCACAATTGAATGTTGACCCTCAATACTTCTAAGTTATGGCCAAATCTTCTGCATAATCAGATGAATTGGCACCCAATCCCAGTTCTGTGGACCAGCTGTGTCAGCCTCTCTCCCAGTATCCTCCATTTCTTAAGAATCCAGGTATTTCCCAATGCAGGTATGGAGGGAATCAGGCAACCTTGCATAGTGATCTCTAAAATCTTTGATAAAGAACACCTTGAACTTATTATTCATAGGCACATATATGCATACATATAAACTGATGTTTAACATTTTGTCCATACTATACTCCAAGTAATTGCAAACGAATGACTTTTGAAAAATTGTCAATTCTGCAATTTAAAATAAAATCTACATGTATCAAGTGAGTTAAGCCATGTGACATTGATTCCATTAAGACAGATATAGAGCTCCATAACATGTGGGTGTTTAATATACTTCAAAGTTTAAAGATCTTGGTTTGCTTTGGTTTGGTTTGGTTTTTATGAGAGAGGTGGCCTCAAACTCAAAATCTTCCTGCTTCATCCTTCCAAATACTGGAATAGCAGCCATGTGCCTACATAGGACAGAAGAGAATGTTTAATCCCCTGGAACTAGAGTTACAGATGTTTATGAGCTTCCATGGTTCACAGGTGTTGAAGCTAGGTAGTTCTGTTTAGTTGCATAGTATTTTCTGGAACCATAGAAACTAGACAACAGGAAAGAGGCAGATCCAGCTTAAAGATCCTAAGTCTTGGTCCTAAGTCCTGCTGAAGAAATTGCCATGGGCCTACCCTCAACCTCTGGGAGACAAAAAGTGATGCACAAATGTCTCTACTTTGGAAGTGATTTGAACTTCTCTGACCAACCATTCAAAGAGATTTTTTTGTGCCTGGTTCTGGTGATTTTGTTAGTCTATGGTTTTTGTGAGGAGCCTGGTCAGGCCTTATTAGAGAATCTTGGTATTATTTATTCCTTGTCTGTCGTTCTGTACTGACCCTCCTTCATTCCCACCTGCAGTCCCACTTCATTATCCCATTTCCCACTTCATATCACCTGTGTCCCAATAATCTCCTCCCACCCACTTCCCAACCTATGGGCCCTTTTTATTCCCTGAGTTACTTGGCTACTCAATACTATGTATAGACATATGAGGATTTGGAGTGAGAAACAGCAAATGAGAGAGAACATGTGGCTTTGTCTTTATGGGTCTGAGTTACCTCAATCAATGTAATAATTTATAGTTCTATTCATTTAACTACAAATTTCATTTTTCTTTATAACTGAATAATATTTCATTTTTTATATGATCACATTTTCATTATCCATTCATCTATTAAAGGACATTTAGGTTGTTCCTAATTAGGCTATTGTGGAAAGAGCTATCAAGTCCATTGGGAATATGCCAAGGTGTAATATGGATGGATTTTATAGTAGATTTATTTTTAGTTTTTTTTCAGAATTTTTCACATTTATTTTCAGGTGGCTGCAAAAACTTGCATTGTCATCAACAAGGAATGAGGGTTCTTTTCCCTCCATAACATCACCAGCATTTGTTGTGAGTTGTTTTGAAGATCTTAGCCATTCTGATTGGAGTAGATGAAATTTCAGAGTTTTCTAATTTGCATTTCCCTAATTGTTAATGATGAGGGATGTTTTCTCAGGTGGCTTTTTTTCTTTTCTTTTTTTTTTTTGTCGTTTTTGTTTCTTTTATTAAGAACTCTCTGTTTAGATCCCTAGCATTTTTTTTTTCAAAAACTGGGTCATATGTTTTCTTGATTCTGTGCTTTTGAGTTCTTTGTATGTTCTGGTTATTATACCTCTCACAGATGTATAGCTGGGAGAGATTCTCTCCCATTCCATTGGCTTCTTCTTCATTTGATCATTTCCTTAGTTGTACAGAAGCTTTTCATTTTTATGAGTTGTTGGTTTTCATTCCTTGACTGATGGAGTCCTGTTCAGAAAGTTCTTTCCTATATCTGTCTATTGTAGGGATGTTTTCTTCTAGTGGTTTTGTTTTTTCAGGTTTCAAATTGAGGTCTTTAACCCACTTGGATCTAATTTTTGTGTAAGGTGATAGATGTGAGTATAAATTAATTCTTCTGCATGGGGACATCCAGTTTCCCAACCACTGATTGCTCAAGATGTTGTCTTTATTCCTGTGCATATTTTTGCCTCTTTATATTTACAAATACTAATGTTTGGGTCTTCTGTTTTATTCCATTGCTCTACATTCCTGTTTTCTACCAGAGCCATATATTTCTTTTAAATTCTATATTTCTGCCTTGTATCTTGCAGTTGAAAACAGCAATCCCTCTAGTGTTCTTCATTTTGCTCTGTATTACTTTAGCTATCTGTGGTCTTTTTGGTTCCATATTAATTAAGATTTTTTTTTCAATTTCTTTGAAGAATTTGTAGGTATTTTGATTGTAAATTCATTTAGTATGGAATAGAATATGGTAGAAAAGACCAATTATTCAATACTGATTAATTGATGCATTTAGTGACTTGCATACAACACTGCTCGTACTGCCCGTTTCTAAGCACGACTTCACTTACTACTTGAAATAGGATGATCTTGAGAAATGTGGAAACAATGGGTTGTTGACCTTAACAACCTGACCACAAAAGCTTACACCTGATCCAAAAAAAAAAAAATACCTTTAAAACAACCTGCTGACTTCCCCATATGCTTCTGTGAATTTTCGCTTGCCTATAAACCTCACCTTTTAATCTTTGTAGTAAAATGAGAATGGCAACTGGATCTCTGATGGAGGCCTTTCAGAAGTGACCCTGGTTTTGGCCCACTGGTAAACAGTCTCATTATTGTCATAGTGCTTATTCCAGAAAGAGTCCCATAACAGCTTTTGCTAGTATGGTCATTTTCACATCAATTCTACCAATCCATAAACATGGAATGTCTTTTCATTTTCTAGTGTCTTTCTCAGTCTGTTTCTTCAGAGACTTGAAGTTCTCCTTGTAGAAGTCTTTCGCCTCTTTTGTTAGGTTTATCCCAGCACATGTTACTGTCTTTGATGCTATTGTAAGTGGAAGTATTCCCATGATCTCTTTCTCAGTGTGTTTGTTGGTGATGTATGGAAAGGCTACTGATTTTTATAAGTTTATTTTGTACCTTGTCATTTTACTGAAGTTGTTGTTTCTAGAAGTTTATAATGGAGTTTTTGTGATTTCTTATATATAATACTATGCCATCCACATATAGAGATAATCTGATTTCTTTTCTTATTTGCATCCCTAATTCCTTCTCTTGCTTTCTTGCTCCAGTGAGTGCTTCCTCCATAATGTTGAAAAAAAAAAGTGCAGATGGTGGTCATCTCTGTCTTGTTCTTTATTTTAACATAATTGCTTTTATTTTTCTCCATTAAGAATAATGATAGCTATGAAATTTTCCTATACAGGTTTTATTATGTGGAAGTATGTTCCTTGCACTCTTTCTCTCTAGGACTTTTCTCATGAAAGCATATTAGACTTTGTCAAAGGCTTTTACTGCATCTTTTTAGGTGAACATGTTATTTTTGTATTTTAGACTATATTATGTATTATATCAATAAACTTGTATATTTTGAACCAATCCCCCATTTATGTGATAAAAACAACTTGATCATGGTGAATGTTCTTGATATATGCTTATACTAACTTTGCTAGTATTTTATTGAAGTTTTTTTAATCTATGTTTGTCAAAGATATCGCTCTGTAGTTTTCTTTCTCTCTTTTTTTTAACATTTATTTATTACTTCAGGTAACATTTCCATCACAGTGTCCTCTTTCCACCGCCCTCCCACCCTCTACCCCCATCCCTTTCGTCCCACTCCTCTGGAGTGGAGTGTCCTTACATAACAGTCCCCTGCCCCAGTTCAACAGTCATATGAGGGCCAAGAGCCTCCTCATACACTGGGGGCCTACAAGTCAGCACCATTACGGCAAAGTGTCTCATTGACAGGAAACAAAGTCTATGTTCATGTTCCCTTTGGGGCATTGGTTGTAGTATATAACTAAAATCCAATTATAAGCGAATAGATGCCATTTGCATCCTTCTGAGTCTGGGTTACCTCACTCAGGATGAGCTTCTCTAGCTCCATCCATTTGGATGCAAATTACATGATTTCGTTGTTTCTGATGGCTGAGTAGTATTCATTGTGTAGATGTACCATAGTTTTTTTAATCCATTCTTCGGTTGAGGGGCATCTGTGTTGTTTCCAGTTTCTACCTAGTACAAATAAGACTGCTATGAACATAGATAAGAAAACTTCCTTGTGATTTGGTGAGTAGTCATTTGGATGTATACCCAGAAGTGGTATGTCTGGGTCCTGAGGCAAAGCTATTCCAAGTTTTCTAAGATATTGCCAGACTGACCTCCATAGTGGTTGCACAAACCTGCCCTTTCTCTCTTATTTTGTTGTTGTGTATTTGCCTAGTTGGGTATTAAACTAATTATACAATGAGTTTGGAAGTGCTCTTTCTCTTTCATTCTTTTCTTCTTTCTTCCTCACTTTCTTTTTTAAGAGTTTAATAAGGATTGGTTATAGTTCTCTGAAAGTCTGATAGACTTCTGCTATGAATAAATCAGGCCTGGGCATTTTGGAGTAAGAAGGCTTTTTATTACTATTTCAATATCCTCATTTGTTATGTGTCTGGTTATGTTGTTTGGTCTCTTCTTAGTTTGACTTGAATAGTTTGGATGAATCCGGAAATTCATCCATTTCTTTATGTTTTCCAACTTTATAGAGTATAAGTTTTTAAACTATTTAAAGATAATATTCTGAATTTCTTGGTGTGTGGTGTGATGATTCCCTGGTTCATTTCTGATTCTGTTGATTTCATTGCTCTCTTTCATTTGGTTAGTTGGGCTAAGAATCTGTTAGTATTGTTTATCTTCTCAAAGAACCAACTCTTAGCATCATTGATTCTCTGTGCTGTTTTCTTTGTTCCTATTCCATTCCTGTTCTATTTGTTATTATTTCTGGCCATCTGCTCGGTTTGGGTTTAGTTTGTTCTTCTTGTTTTTTTTTTTTTTCCAAATTCTTGAGTTGCAATATTAAGACGTATTTGTGCTCTTTCTGATGTTTTAATCTAAACACATTGGGCTATAAACTTCCATCTTAGAAGTTTTAATGTGTCCTTGAGGTTTTGTTGTGTATATCTTTTCATTTTCTGTTTGTCTCAGGAATATTTGATTGCTTTCTTGACTTCTCCTTTGAACCTTTCATCATTTGGTAATGGGTTTTTCAATTTCGTTGCTTTAGTGCACACACTAGGGTTTTGTTTGCTGTTGATTCTAAATTCTATTGAATATTGATCAGACAGGATGTGTGTGATTATTTCAATTTTCCTATATTTGTTAAGGGTTATGTCTCAGCATGTGGTCTGTTCCAATAAATCTCCCATGTGCTACTGAGTAGAATATAGATTCTTTGGTGTTGGACAGCTGTTCAATCAACTTGATGGAAGATGTCATTTATTTCTGAGGTTTCTCTACTTACAAGTTAGGTGAGCTATCTATAGGAGAAAGTGGGGTGTTGAAAATATTTAGTATTAGAAGATGTTTTTAAGTTGGTAATGCAAGTTAGGATGGAAACTGAGTTAGGTATAGAACTTTAAACTCATGGAAATAGATGGATAATAAAATATTAATATTAGTTGCCAAATATGTATGGACTTGACATTGGGAATGTATGTTATACCTTATAATTTTCATAATTGATGTCTAATTACTCAAAAACTAGAATTATGAGTTCTGGGAGAATGGGGAGAGTCTGGGCGGTTAGGACTGGGAGGGGTGAAGGAAGAGACCGTGATGGAGATGTAACTTGAAGTAATAAACATTAAAAAAAAGAAAATGCTTAGTATTGTGGAGTTTGTGTTAATCTGTGCCTTTCACTTCATTAGCATGTTTTTATTTAGGAATTTGGGTGCACCACAGTTTGTTACACATGTTATTATTGTGATGTTTTCCTATTGATTAAGTCATTTCTTAGAATGATGTGCCCTTCTTTGACTCTTCTGAATGGTTTGAGCTTGTCAGAAATTAGCAGGCTTGCTTGCTTCCTGATTCCACCTGTTTAAAATACTATCTTTTAGGTGAAGCTAAGTTTCTTGTAGACATCAAGTAGATGGATTGTTTAGTCATCCACTCAGCTAACTTGTGTCTTTTAATTGGAGAGTTGAGGTCATTGATATTTAGAATTATTATTGAATGGCGTGTCATTTTTACCCTTCTGATAGTTTTTGTTAATCATGGTTTGTTTTTCATTAAGTTTAACTTCGCTTTTTTCTTTCTATAGTCTCTTAGTTGTGCTTATTCCTCTCTTCAGTTCAAAATATGACTTTCAGTATTTATTCTTTTTTTTTCGAGACAGGGTTTCTCTGTATAACAGCTCTGGCTGTCCTGGACTTGCTTTGTAGACCAGGCTGGCCTCGAACTCACAGAGATCCGCCTGCCTCTGCCTCCCAAGTGCTGGGATTAAAGGCGTGCGCCACCACCGCCCGGCTGACTTTCAGTATTCTATTTAACAATTTTTGGTGGTGGTGGTAATATGTTTTGGGACTTTCTAAAAAGTCCCAAAGATTTGTTTTCTCCTTCAACTATGGCAGATAGTTTTCGTGCATGCAATACTTAAGTTATACTTTAGAACTTGGGGTATTTTGCTCCAGGATCTTCTGGTTTTTGGTTTCCACTGAGAAATCCAGTCTTATTCTGATGGCTTTTCTTCCATATGTGACTTGCTCTGTATGTTTAGTGTTTTGACTATGACGTGATGTGACATATTTTTTGTTGTTGTTTTGTTTTGTTTTGATCATGTCTGGTTGGGTTTCTGTGTGCTTCTTGTCTCTTTATGGCCATCTTTCCATAGTTTGTGGAAATCTTCTCTAATCTTGTTAAAGATCTACTCTGTGTCGTTGCCTTGAGAGTCTTCTTCCTCTTCTATGCCTATAATTTAAAGATTTGGTCATTTTATTCTGTCCCACATTTTCTGTATACTCCTATCCTGTGCTTTTTTTGAATTTTTCATTTTCTTTGGTTATTCCATCCATATCCTCTACTTTATCTTCATGTCCCGCTATTCTTTATTCTTCCTGACTCATTTTGTTTGTAAGGCTTTCCTCTGAATTTTCTAATTGGAATCTTGAGCCTTTCAATTCCATCTTCATTTCAGCTAGAATCTTCTTCAATGTTACTCTTTATTGAATTCAATTTTATGAATTATCTTCATTATTTCACTCAGGGGTGTATTTTCTTGAATATCACTTAAGCATTTATTGTTAACCTCTTGAATTCAGTGAAGTGTTTTGTCATGTCTTTCAATTTTTTGAATGCTTTGATAAAGTTTACAGTTGCTATTTTAAATTACATTTCTTGAAGTTCTTTCAAGTAGTTCCTGTTAGAAACTAGTTGGTTTGATGGGATGTTGTTTTAGCTACTCTTGAGGTTTTTATTTTTGTTACTTTAAATGGGCATGTGTGTTGACTTCTTTCTTTGGCTGTGTGTCTGATATGGTAATGGCATTCCTTAGACTGGGCTGGTTCAGGAGATATGCAACCTGAGCTAGACCATGTAAAGCTGTTAGTGAAGATGTTTAACTGGACCGGGGAAATATGGCTCTCAAACCACAGGTCTAGAGCTAGGTCAGGCAAAGGGGGTTCAGCATTGAAGAGGACTCACATCCAAAGGTCTGGACAAGGTCTGTGGGCTCACAGTTGGTGACAGGAGAAAAATAGAAAGGGTATAAGTGACTTACCCAGAAATGATGGCGCTTACACAAAGAGGGCCCATAGGCTATGAGCCAGGAACTAGACATGGGGATCACAGATGACAGCAGGTTCAAAATCTGAATTTGTATTAGCTCTTCATCTCTTAATATGAAGATGAATCAAAAGAAACATCCTATGAGGACAGTTGTTTCACAAACAAGCCACTCCCCAGTATCCATTGGTTCTGAAATTAAACATAGAATTGTAAGTTTTGTTGCATTTTTATTTATTTGAGTGTATGTTTTAGGTAAGGAAGGACAACTTGAAGGAGGCAGTTCTCTCCTTCTACCATGGGGTCCAAGGATAGAACTCAAGTTGTCAGGACTGGTGGCAAGTGACCCACCAATTGAACAGTGTTGCCATCTTAAAATTTTAACAGAAGATGTAAACCTCACTCATATATACATATCTGGTATATGGAGAATGGGTTTAGTTCCCACACCAGTACGCATCATACACACAATTACATATATACATATTTGGTAGATGCAGGAGAGTTTTACTTCCCACACCATTCCACCTTTTGTTTCTTTTCTTCTTTAGCTTCTATAGTCCAGCAGTACAAAATCATAATGTGCTTTCATTCTACTTTTCTTTAAGTGAATAATTACAATGAGTATATGTGAAAAAAACACATGTTCCCCAATACCTTCTGTAGGAAAAAAATGGCTAATTAAATTATTTACCCAGTATTTATATTATCTTTAATTGGTTCAGCAGTGTTAGTCCTTAACCCACCATTATAAATGAATACATAAAAACACCATGTGGATCTTAACAAGCCTAGGCCTGGGTTGTGCAATCCTAGCCCATCTAAGCTAGCTCATAATTCTATTACCCAAATATGACCCCATGTATACATATGTCCCTTTGGACTATTATTCTCCATGCTAAGCCAATGTACCAGGCCACGTGGATGGATCTTCTTTAATCTACCCCATGGCATGTCTTCCTTGTTTACTCGTGACTTCCTCCCAGCCTTCCCAAGATGCTCTATTGTCTCTTTTAAAAACACGTACATCTTAGTCCCATCTATCTCTATCTTTGCCCAATCTCCAGGCCTCAGCATTTATTTAACCCATCAGAGCTAATTAAGTAACAGACAGCAAACAGGACCAATAAACATTTAGAATGCTTAACACCACCCCATCAACCTTCACATGACCAAATGTTTTACATGTTAGGGTGAAAAACAAATTCCCCAAAGAACCCATGCACACCTGTAAGCAACCAGTTATAGTTTAACAAAGAGTGAGCAAGCAAGGTAACTTTTTTCAGCCAGTTCCTTCTTTACTGACAGGCTGTAATTTGCACTTACAAAGAAAGAATTAATTATCTTAAAAGACAGTCTTATAAACATCTTAAAAGAATCACAAATCTAAACTTTTATATAAAAAACAATCAGTTATTTCTTTCAAATCCTCAAAGTACATATCTACTCATTAAAATTTTATTAAATCATATTAGGAAGCTGAGGGCAAAAAATAGTTTTGAGAGATTAATCATCACTCTCTCTAACCATCAGCTTAGCCAAAGAGAGTCATATCAGCCAGTATTACTTTGGGCTACTGTTTTTGTTTGCCAACCTTGAAAAGTCCCTAGCTCCATTATTAGGAGTGAACCTTTCTGAACTCAAGAATTGTTTAAATTTTTCTACATCAGAGCCACTAGAAAAAAAAAAAAACATTTTAACTTGATCTTACCAATCTGATTTTTCAAATTCTTTATAAAGGTAGTAGACATTGCTCACACTCTGTATCTCTAAGTTCTTTGTAGGGGTGGTGGTTGTTGCTAGCAATCTACATCTCCAAGGGTGATGGTTGAATCATTAATCTGCTCCAGCAGCAGTGACTGTAAAAGATCAAGCCTCATTATTGTGTCAGTGACACCGCCCAGTGAGGGGCTAGAACCCCCCCCCCCCCACCGAGAGTTTTCACACAACCCCTAGGTTGGAAGGGGTGAGATGTAAAGGCAACAAGCGAGCAAAACTCCACAACAGCATGAAGTCCTCAGGACACTTAGTCGTCTGGGCTCTGCCTCTCTGAGGCACATCCATCATGGCTGTACCAAACTGGTGGGCCACACTTCATGAGCTTTAAAGTTGTTCTGGTGTTCCTCCCACATGGTCCCTGACAACTGGAGACATAAGTCAGAAACTAGGAAGGCCAAGGAATTCATGGAAATCTTCATCACCCCACTGCATACACAGCTCTGCATCATTTTAATTTAATAGGCATCTAGCAACTTAATAATTTTTCCAAAAAGCTACTTTTAAAGAACCCATGCTAGGGCCTAGAGAGATGGCTCAGTGGTTAAGAGCAGTACTGGCTGCTCTTCTAGAAGACCCAAGTTAAATTCCCAGCACCCACAAGGCCACTCACACCTGTCTATAACTTTACTTCCAGAGGATCAGACACCCTCACAGACATACATGTGGGCAAAATACCAATGCACATGAAATAAAGATAAATAAAGAAATATTAAAAAAAAGAACCCATGCTAAGTATGCTTGCAAAATATGGTGGGTCATTACCAAGTAGTAAAGAACAATGTAATCTAATGCGTTAATTTTCTAATTAAATGATTGTTAATGTAGGATATAAACATGAATATACATTCTTTGCTATTGCCCTTTGAAGACATTCTTGGTCTCAGGGAGCAACAGACAACAAGGAGTAAGTTCAAAACAGATTTTATGAAGTTAGGGCATCTGCAGGGCTGAGGACAACCATGATGGAAGCTGTTCCTGGGGGGCCTGGGGAGAGACATGTTAGAGACAGGGCCATTTCCAAAGGTCAGAGGCTGGGCCCAGATGTGGTGGGAAGAGCAGAATGACTGTACAGGCTCACAGTGTGACTCTCTGGAGGAGGCTTGACAAGTCAGTGTCTAATCCAAACTGAAACTGTAACAGGACACACTGTGCCCACATTCTCCTTCACTCAGCTGTCCCAACATTTATTTTCTTTTACTCTCCATAAATCCACCTACTCTGGGCCAAGTGTGGTGGCGCATGCCTTTAATCCCAGCAGGTGGAAGGCAGAGGCAGGAGAACCTCTGTAAATTCAAGGCCAGTCAGGTCTACAGAGTGAGTCCAGGACAGCCAAGGATATACAAAGAAACCCTGTCTCAAAAAGAAAAAAAAAAAATTAAAAAAATCCACCTACTCTGGATTCTTATTTATGTAGCTCCCCTTATACAAAAGTTGTCTTTTAGTTTCTTACTTTACCTAACAAAATGTTTTCAGGGTTCCTGCCTGTTTTATCTCATATCAGATACTCCATCCTTTTTTAAGTCTGAATAATATTCATTTCAGATGTGCATAAACTGCAGCTGTTTCATCTGTTCTTCAAATACATACAACACATATGTGGACACTTGTACACACCTATGTCTTCAAGTTTCTGCTTTTAAAACCTTTGTAGGTTTCCAGAAGTAGTTACTAAACCATATGGTAATTATTTAATTGTTGGAAGAAATTTATGGATTTCTATACTTGCTACACAAATTTCCACTCTCCTGATACCCCAGAACAAATGGATTCATCTCTCCACAACCCCCTCTGCTCATTTTGTGACAGCTTAACATCCTAATTGGTGTTACATGGTCCTTACAACTTTTATGTCGATGTTGCATAGTGTTTTAACTAGATCATTATTAATTTATTGCCTGATAATCTAATAATTTTTACCAGAAACATAAAAACATGAAAGCTGTCTATATAAGTGAGATACCACATTCCATTTGATAGATTTGTACTGTATGTAATGTTCAAATCAAGTTAAATAAATTAATATCTTAAAATAGTTATCATGACTATATAGCAAAATCTTTCAAATCCTTTCTTTTGTCTTTTGAAAAAGTTCACTACATGGTTTTCTGCAGTCACTCTACTGTGCACTAGTACCCACATCTCTCAGCTCCTATGTGACTGGAACTTAGTTCCACTGATCAACCTTTCAGCACCCCCCATACTACTCTCTATGAGATTTATTACTTAGATTCCACTTATGAGTGAGACCATGGAATCCTTGTTTTTCTGGGCATTACTATCTCTAGATACACCTATGTAGTTACAAGTGGCAGGTTTTAGTTCTTTAAAGATCAATGGTATTCAGTTGAATGGTTATTATACAGCATTTATCTTCTTTATCCTTTCATCCACTGATGGACAGGTACTTTGATTCCATATTATGAAAATCCTGCATAAAATAATCAATGTCTTCATCATACTGATTCATTTCCTCTGAATATGTACCCAGCAGTGGAACTGCTAAGTCAGGTGGAAGTTCTATTTCTGGATTTTTAGGGAAACTCCATACTGTCATCTTTACAACAAAGACAGTACTAATTTACATTCCAACAGCAGTGTATGAGTGCTCCCTTCCTATTGAAATCCATAAGGAAGTGTTGCAGCAATATTCCACTTAATGTGCTAGTTTACACAAACAATTGTTTTACAGCACATTTACATAAGGTAGAAAAGTTAATTCCGTGGCCAGTGAGATGACTCAGCAGGTGAAGAAGGCACTTGCCACCAAACCCAATGACCTGAGTTCAGTCCCTGGAATCCATCTGGTGGAAGGAGAGAAACAACCCCCATAAGCAGTCCTCTGTCTTCCACGCACACGAGTACTACATTTACACACCCGTAACTGAACACACACACACACACACACACACACACACACATGAATTTTTAAACATAAATACATAAATGTAATTTTAAAAACTTAAATTACATGTTTACATGTCATTACAAGGATTTTCTCATGCACTAACAGACAAAGAGAAGTAAGTTCTAGAACAGATTTCATGAGGAAAAGGTGTTATGACATTTTTTTTTAATTACCTTAGTAATATCCTTTCTAACTGTGGGATGCGGTGTTAGCATTTCCCTGATGATTACTGGTGCTGACCACGTTTACACACCTGTGAGCAATTTTGCATATGTTCCTGTTTGAGAAGTTCCAGCCTGGTCACCCTTTCCTTTTAATGATGCAATATCCTGACTCAGCTGAGTCCCTTTCATATTCTGAATACTAATCCCTTGTCTGTGAACAGTTGTGGATATTTTCTTCCATTCAGCTCAATGTGTTTTCATTTCATCACTTACTGCTTTGCAGGACACAAGCTCTTCACTACAGTTTGTCATAATCTCAATAGTCAGATATTTATTTGCTTCCCATGCTTCCGGGAAAGCATATCCAAAATATCATTGCCCAAGCAATGTCTTGGATTGATTCTCCTGTATTTTCTTCTAGAAATTTCAAAGTCTGGGATCTCACAGAAAGATTTTTAATTCATTTGGAGTTGTATATTCTGAGATACTGAGAGCTAAGAATCATCTGTTTGTAGATACTCCCTTTGCCCAATCATTTATTGAAGACTTTTCCTGTCTACAACTTATATGCTTGCTGCTTTGTTAAAAATTAGTTGCTTATATAAGTTATTTCTTTGTTTTTATATTGTTCAATGGATCTATGTGACTGTTTTATGCTAGTACCATACTGTTTACATTGTTATAACTTTGTAATACATTTCTTTTATTTCCATGGTCTTGAATTTCTATCTTTCTGTTGTTAAATGTGGTTATATTTTAATTTAATCAAGAACTACTTGAATTTCATTTTCATTATTTTGTGGCCTAATAAATGATCTATCCTTAGAATATTTCATAGTTATTTAAGATCAATACTATATAACACTGATTGTGAGATAGCTAGATAAACTATTTCTATGTGTCTTGCTGGTCCAACTGGTTTACCTAAACAGAATGTTGAAATACAAAAGAAAACAGCAAAATTTTCACATCAACAATAAAACTACAAAAAGAAAATTAACAAGGGGAAAAATAAACTAGAAAGAAAATGTAAAATCAATATGAATGAGCTGTCGTTTGTTAACAATCAAATGAAAGCTCTGAAATTATTCAATACAATGAAAGCTGTCAGGATGGGAGTGTGGGGGAAGCTGTCACAGGACAGAGAGGGGGCAGAAAAATTAGTGGGTGTTAGAATGCAATGAAGGCAACAGTAAGTGGGTGCATAGTGCTATACTCACATATCCAGAAAATGCAAATAAGACAGGAAGTCAGGGAAAGTACTGTGGCTAAAAACAGCATTGAAAAGGGATGCAATAGATCCTCATGTGTTGCATAACTTCCTGGAGATAGTTGGACAACTGTCTGTTCACCCAAGATAGGGCACTACCAGCAGGACAAAGAAATTATTCCACCAATTCTAGCTTGGTGAACCAGTGAGCTTATCGAAGTTACTTTCAGTCCTGGGGGTAACTCAAAGACAGCTGAGCCGCTGAACAGTCCACTCCAGAATGGGTGAAGACTCACAAAAGCAGCATCCCTGGAGTGATCTGCCCAAATTGTAATCAGCCCCGCACCTGAGGTCCCCTCCACCAGAGACAGTCTCCTATCCAAAGCAGGAGCTTAAAGATTATATATCCTTGCGAAGGGGCCTTGTAAAACTGATAAATTTCATATGCTTCCTGGGCTTTGTAAATTCCCCTCATTTCCTGAGTCTTATGAACCTCTCTCATCGCTCCAGAAGGGAATTTCCAACTTAGCAGAAATACCTACATAACATTGTGTCTCCTGGATCCATGGCATATGAATAGGGAAATAGACAGACATTTACATAGTTATTGGAGGAAATCCATATTTCAAACAAATCAAAGATGAAAGAGAGTTTTAAGAAAAAGGAGTATCTATATGTGTAATTCTTGGCAGTAAAATGAGACTACCAAGAGAAATCAAGGAAGGATTTGAGATCAGAGAGGACAAAGTGTTGGATTTGGCTAGAAGCATACAATGATATCCGTTATGCATGGTGTTGTAAGTAGAAATGTTAGCAGACATTTAGATGTGGAACTTGCCACATTAGCTTCCCTGTATTTGTAAAAAAGTTAGGAAGTAGAAATCAGTGAAAGAAAATCATTTTATTTGCAGTTTTGCCAGGACTGGGGAGAGAAATGTTCTTTCCTTCCTCCACTCTTCCAGTAACAACATTACAAATATATGTGAAAGATTACATAAAAGTCAGGAACTATGCACATAATATTATAGATAGACAAGGTGCCAGAGTGTGTAAAATCTCCCCGGAGATAAGTTTTTATACTTTGTCACAAGGACTCAGCATAGATACACAGGACATTCACAGATAAAACCAATTCTTTAGTTCCTTTTCAGTTTACTGACATTCTTTTATCCTCTGAGAGAAATAAAAAGGAAAGATAACAGTTATGGCTGGAGTTGGTCTGCACTCATGTCAACGGTGTCTGGAGACAGGACCTTAGGGCTGCAGTAACTGGTAAGTGTACTATTGCTGCCAGTAGAACCTTTCCCACTGAACACTTCCCTGCAGACAGGCACAAACACATTCTCTGTAAGAAGGAAGTTGTAAAAATTGTTCTTTTTGATTTGCAACAGACAATGCTGGGAACACACCACACCTTTCACTGGGAAGGTTCCAAACAATCCAGGAAGCGTTTCTTAACTGGCCTAGCAGTCTGTTGGCAATACAGGATGATCCGGAAAGTATTACTCCTATGAATTTAAAGCAATCCTGGATTCCTGCACCCAGTTAAGCGACTCCCACTTGTGAAATAGCAGTTAACACAAATTGGCAGTTCTTCAGATGAAAAGTGCCTGAGGATCACTGAGTGCTCAGTGGCAGCTTTAGGATGTACATCACAGACCTGCCTGAGGCAGAAGCACTCTTCAGGAACATAACAACTGCTTGGTGTGGATTCTCATTTCATCTAAGCAAGCTGTGTTTACATTTAAGAAAATTCCTAAACATTCTCCATTATTTATTCTGCTTTAATCCCTGCCATAAACTGGCCCCTCAAAGCCTCAGTTTGTCTTAGTTTATATTTTTTGTTTGTTTCTTTTTTACTTCAAGTTACATCTCCATCACAGTCCCCTCTCTCCACCCCCCCCAGCCCCACCCTCCTACGCTCTCCTCCCTCTCCCACCTATCCTACTCCTCTGCCTGGGGTGCCCTACATATCAACCCCCCTCAGTTCAACAGTCATATCTGAGTGTTAAGAGCTTCCTCTTGCACTAGGGGGCTATATGGCAACTATATTAAGACAAAGTGTCCCACTAACAGGTAACAAGGTCTGTGTTCCTGTTCCTTTTGATGTGTTGGTTGTAGGATAGTTATCCTGTACTACATGGCTAAATTCCAATTATAGGTGAATAGATGCCATGTGCATCTTTCTGAGTCTGGGTTAGCTCACTCAGGATGAGCTTTTCTAGTTCCATCCATTTGGCTGCAAATTGCATGATTTCCTTGTTTCTGATAGCTGAATAGTATTCTGTTGTGTAAATGTACCACAGTTTTGGGGGTTTTTTTTGTTGTTTTTTTTTTTTAATCCATTCTTTGGTTCAGGGTTCATCTGGGTTGTTTCCATTTTCTAGCTATTACAAATAAGCTGCATGTGGCATCTATTCACTTATAGTAGGATTTTAGCTATATAGTAGAAGATATAGATATTACAACTAACACACCAAAGGGAACATGGACATAGACTTTTTATTTTTTATTTTTTTATTTTTATTTTTATTTTTTTCTATTTTTTATTCTTTTTTATCTGTTTGTCTGCTTTTTGTTTGTTTGTTTTTTAGTTCTCTCTCCTGGACAATGAGACACTTTTTACTGGTGGTACTGCCTCGTAGACCCCCAACGAATGAGGAGGCTCTTGGCCCTCATACGACCTCTGAACTGAGATGAGGGACTGTTTTATATGGGAACACCCCACCGCAGAGAAATGGGATGGAAGGGTTAGGGGGTAAAGAAAAAAAATGAAATGTGAAGTTTCGGCCTTTTGCTACTAATTGTCATAAAATGTTTAGGATAATTAAGAAATGCAAACTAATAGTCATGAAAGCCGGTCATTGTGTTAGGTACTATGACAGTCTATTATAGTTATTTTCTAAGATAATAAGAAATAAAGCTGCTAAGAGACAAGCAACATCTGCTTATCCTAATATGAGATAGATAGGGCCACTTCAAAAACCTCAAGAGATCTGCAGAATATGTCATTCAAAGATGTTTTCTTAACTTTAGATTTTTTTTATATCAAGACATATCAACTCCTGACAGCATCCCCTATTCTCCTCCAAGTAGAAGGTGAGCATCGAAGAATCTCCAGTGAGAGATGATTGAATTAGTTGCAAGCCTATCTCTTGGCAGGAAAAATCCCTTGCTCCAACTGTAGACAGAATGCTGTCCAAAAAGGACAAAACTGGGAAGCAGGTAAGTCGACAGCCTAGCTCTGCCAAGACAGGGTAGGCAAATCCTTCATAACCCCTGCTCTACAATCAATGTCTGTCAGAGAAACAGGGCCAAACGACTGAAGAGTGATGCTGTAATGTATGAAGAGAAAATTGGAACTGTCCAGGCAGCCACTGGTATGTCATTTCTTAGTTTTGGAAGCTGCAGGCCCTGTGCTTCCTATAAAATCAGATATATTTATCCCTCTCAGGTCTCTGAGGAGGTTGAAGAATAGATAGCTAGAGTCTAATAATTAAATTTTGAGTTGTTTAGGAGTCAAGAGAGTGTTATAGATCTAGGAAGATGCTTTTAAAATTGTGTTGCAAGTTAGTATGAATGTTGAGTTAGATATAGAACTTTAAACTCATGGAGATGGTTAGATAGTAGAATGTTAAAGTCAGGTGCCAAATACATATGGACTGGACATTGGGAATGTACGCTAAGCCATATAACCCTCATAACTGTGGCCTAATTAATTACCTTTTTTTGTTTTGTACTGTATTTATTATTATAAGAGAAAGAGCCATTTGTTAGACTGAAAGGGGGAGCTGTTGGGGGAAATAAGATATACCTTAAACTTAAAAAAAAAAGGGAAGAGGATAGGGGGTTGAGGGTGGGAGGATGGGACTGGATGGGGAAGTAGGGAGGGGATTGCCATTGAGATGTAACTTGAAGAAATGAAAAATAAAGAAAAAAAACAAATAAAGCTGCTATTACCATAGATGAGGAAACGCCCTTGTGGATTGGTGAGGAATCATTTGGATGTATACCCAGGAGTGGTATAGCTGGATCTTGAGGTACAGCTATTCCAAGTTTTCTAATATATCGCCACACTGATTGCCATAGTGGTTGTATAATTTTTCACTCCCACCAGCAATAGAGGAGTGTTCCCCTTTCTCCACAACCTTGCCAGCATGTGCTGTCATTTGAGGTTTTTTTTCTTGTTTGTTTGTTTTTTTTTAATGTCATTTGAGTTTTTGATCTTAGCCATTCTCACAGGTGTGAGATGAAATCTCAGAGTCATCTTGAGTTGCATTTCTCTGATAATTAAGGATGTTGAGCATTTCTTCACGTATTTCTGGGCCATTAGAGATTCCTCCTTCGTGAATTCTCAATTTAGCTCTGTTCCCTATTTTTTTTTTGATTGGATTATCTGGTTTCTTGGTGTTTAATTTCTTGAGTTCTTTATATGTTATGGATATTGGCCCTCTGTCAGATGTGTAGTTGGTAAATATCTTTTCCCAGTCTGTAGATTTTGTTTGAATGACAGTTTTCTTTGCCTTACAGAAGATTTTCAGTTTCATGAGGTCATTTTGTTGATTGTTGGTCTTAGAACCTGGAGCTATTGGTGTTCTGTTCAGGAAGTTGTCACCTGTATTTTTTCCATCTCCAGGTTGAACTGTGGATTTTTGTCCTGTGGCAAAGTTGGACCATTTTCTCTCTGGGATTCAGATGACCCATCCTGGTCCACAGAGGAAGCCTTACTTATATCGTGTGGTTGTAGATAAAGCCTCACCTGGTAAGAGCATATTCTTCCTGTGTGGCAGCCTCAGCCTGAGTTTTTTGTTTTTGCTGCTGCTGCTTTTTATTCTCCTCCACCTTCTTCCTCCTCCTCTTCCTCCTCTTTCTCTTCTTCCTCCTCCTGTTCTCCTAAGTTTTGAACTAATCCCTTAGTCCATGCCCCAATTCAGTGATTTAACACACATTTTTTTGATAAATGAGATATGAAGACATATATTCAGAGTTGAAAAAGAAAGATAAAATATTTCATTTTGAAAACCCTACTATAATTCTTTGTTCCCCCAAGTTCAATCCACATGTTTCAAAACTTTGTTGGAAATGAATGTTCCTGTAGTGTTGTGATGTACAAATACCACACAGTCATTGCTGATGTTTTAAAGGACCCATGATATTAACAAGTCATGGTGAAAATGTGTAGAAACCAGAACCCTATACAGGAAAGGATATAGCTGGGGAAAAACACATAAGGTCTCAACTCTATACAAAGGGCTAAAAGCAACTGAAGAAATTGGAGCAGAAGAGATGATGTTCCCCATGTAAGAGCACACCAGTGCCAAACAGCCATACCTGAAAACATTATACAGAACACTACACAGACTGAACTGCATACATACATATATACACATATGTATATATGCATTAACACTGAAAAAAGAGATCATGAGTTTGAAGGAGAGTTGGTAGCAGTATATGGGAGAGTTTAAAGGAAAGAAGAAAATGTAATTATAATCTCAAATTTAAAATTTTTAAATATGACTCAGCTATTGAAGGAAAGAGTACAGCATTTTCTAGAAATATTTATAAATGCAGCTGCTATATGACCTAGTTATTATACTTTGTGTGAGTGTTCATGTATGTATATGGTATACATGTATGGATGTGTATGTGTATAGGTGCACAGTTTGTTCATCCATGTGGGTGCATGTGAGTAGACCAGAGGTCAAGACTGAGAAATCTTCCTTTACTGATTTCCAGATTGATTGTTAAGACACCCTCTCATTGAAAACAGAGCTCATCAATTTGGAGAGGCTGGCAGGACATTGTGCCCCTGGAGTTTGCCTGCCTCCATCTTCCAAGCACCACATTAAAACCACATCACCCCACTTTTACATGGGTGCTATGATCTGAACACAGGTCCTCATGCTTGTAAAACAAGCGCTTTACTCACTGAGCAATCTACCCAGTAATTATGTTTTTAGGTATGTCACAGAAAAATAAAGATATGCTCCCCCAAATGCTTACGAAAGATCACTATTATTCATAACATCAAAAGTGAAAATAGCCCAAATCCCCATCAACTGATGAATGGGTAAAGAAAGTGTGCTGCATCAATACAGTGGGACATTATCCTGCTGTGAAGGATATCAAACTGATCCTCATTACATCGTGGGTTAACCTTGATCTTACGGTAGAAGAAGCTGCTCATAAAATGATAAATACTGCATGATTCTGTATACTTTAAATATTTAAAATTCCTGGATCCATTCAGGCAGGAGGTATATTAGCGCTTTCTATTATCCAAAGAATAAAATATGAATTTCTTTCCAGTGTGGTAGAAGTTAGGCCTTTAGTGAATTAGTAGGCAGTAGTTCAGATTAGCGTCTGGCAGCATATAAGGAGGAGCTTGACCTTCCTTTAACCTGCTGAAATGGACAAAGACAAGTTGTGTCCAGACAATATGCCCTGTTGAAGGGATGTGGCTAAGAAACTGCACCAGCAGGGCAGATGATGTCAGTTGCCATAAGAAGCAACGAGACTGATGGACATCTCGAGAAATCTTGTGGACCCTTGAGACTGCCAAATCACGAGATTGTACAATATATAAGCCAGAGAACTCCACATGTTCTCTCTCTTCCTCCTTCCCTCACCGACTAAGAAGTCATGTCAGAGAAGTACATAACAAGGTATGCTGTAATGATCATAAACTGAAAGGCACAGCCCAAGAGACAAAGACTTTTCATTGCAAGTTAGCCCAAGAAAGACCCTGTGCCATACTGCAGCCTAATAAAGCTCGCAGCAAATCGGGTGGAGTTTGAAAGCCACTCAGAATCTGCTTTGAGAGGCTTATGCAGTGAGACTTTCCTGGACCAAGGACACCGTGGAGGTGAGTCTCAGCTGTCGAAAAAAGCTGGCCTCAGTTTGGTGGTTGGAACAGACTGACTTTATAAACTGGCCACAATTTGGTGGTTGAAATAAATTGGCCTTGTGAACTGGCAAAGTTAGGCCCAAACAGACACTAAGCTTTGAAAAGGACTAACTCCTGAGACTGTCATAAACCATGTCATCCTGCATGGACCTACGCTAAGAATATTAATATCCTTTTAAGAAAGTTAAAATAGCTGGGTGTGGGGCTTATGCCTTTAATCCCAGCACTAAGGAGGCAGAGGCAGGTGGATCTCTGAGTTCGAGGCCAGCCTGGTCTACAAAGCAAGTCCAGGACAGCCAGAGCTACACAGAGAAACCTTGTCTCAAAAAACCAAAAAAAAAAAAAGAAAGTTAAAATAGGGTTAGTTGAGTGTTTTTAGATAGGTGTTAGAATGTTTTTAGGTATTAGATTGTTCTTAGATAGATGATAGATTTTAGATTATGGGTTTTAGGTTATAGGATTTAGGTATTTTATAGGTATTTATTAAGTATTAATAAATATAAGTGTTTATAAATAAAAATATTCTGTTAAACATTTCAGAGGTCATAAAATTTTTGCAAATGACAGTGTTGTTCACGTACCCTTGTGACTATACTACAGCCCACCAGAGTACACAGTCTAAATAAATACTTCTTCCTGGCCACAGGCATTACTCAGGCTACCAAATATTCCAATAAAACTACTATTTCCTTTCCCCATGACTTCTCCCTCTTAAAGTTTCTCCTATGTTACTCCTACATCCTATCTTGGTAAAAACTTGGAAGAAACGAAGGATCAGTAGTACAGTCTGAAGACTGGCTATTCCCTAAGGCCTGTATACAAGTTAGGTCAACTTGATGGTGATAACTGAGGTGCCATGGATCTTTATCACGTTGACCTTTTGAGAGGTCTCTGGACTATTGCTGACATCCACCCAGAGAGCATCACATCTCTTGATCTTTCTGCTTCCTGGTTCATGAAACGAGCAGTTTCAGCACCATGCTGTACTGCCCTTGCCAGGGGCCCAAACAAATGGAATCCCCAGTCTAGGACCTGAACTTCCAGAAATGTGAGTCAGAATATACTTCCATTTACTTCATAAGTAGACTCTGTTAAGTCTTTCTTTACAGTGTGTCAAAGCTAATTAATCCTGCTGGGCAGGGCTTTATTGCTGCTCTGGGCTGAACACTCAGAGGAGATCATTCTGCTTCCAGCCCACTCATTTTCCCAGGTGCTATCTTCCTAGCGATTACAGGATATTTGCAAGTGACTTAATAGAGGACAGATCTAGGGATAAATCACTTGACCACTCCTGACTTCATATTTAGGAGTAATAAAAACCTTCAAAGTATTGAGTAAAGTGTCTTATCTCTTTGATAAGAGGAGCCAAGCTGCTTACAAATGTGATGCTTGCTTTACACGGTGTAGAGTGGTAGATGAACATTCATGTTCATTAGCCTGATCACCTACTGGGAAATTGTTCACGAGCGACTCCATAGCTACAAAGGCCAGAGTTTAACTGCTCTTTGCTTCAGTTTGTCATCTGATAAATAAAAAAATGACCAACACACCTACTTTATTAACTTGCAAGACTTAAATAACTAAATGTATATTCTATCTCAATAAGGCCAACAGTTACTAATATTGGTCTATCAACAGGAAATCTGTGCATCTATAGACAACAATACTCCAGAGAAAATGGACCTCACTGTGTCATTCAGAAACAGTCCTGCCTCTTCCTGTTGTTTTCCTCTTTTTCTCATTTCCTCTTTTATTTATGTAATTATTAATATATGTATATAATTGTTCAAAATACTGAATTAAACTCTAAAATTGCATACATAGATGCATAGATTAAATAGATGGTACTTGATTGTATTTACTCTCATATCATCAAAATTATTCTTCCTATTCCCCAGTAGTCTTCCTTCCTAATTCTCTCTCTCTTTTTGAAAATGAGTGATATTTTCTGAGTCTATGTCACTTCACATGATGACTTCCAGTTTCATACATGTTTCTGAAACACATATGATTTATTATTCTTAATATCTAAATAGTAATCCATTATATACATGTACCAAATTTTCTTTATCCACTCCTCCATTGATAGGTACACAGAATGACTCCATTACTTGGCTGTCATGAATGGCATCACGATAAAATGGGTATTTGGGTGTCTCTATTGTGAGCTGATCTTGATTCTTTCATGTATATACCTATAGCTGGATTATATGGTAATTCAAGTTTTAGGTTTGGAAAGGACCTGCACACTAATTTACATTCCTACCAATATTAAACCAGTGTTCCTTCTTTCCTGAACCCTTTTTAGCATTGTTTTTGCTTCCTTGAGGATAGAAGTTCTGACTAGAGTAAAATGTAATTTTTATTTGATTTACATTTCCATGCTGGATAATGATACTGGCCATTGTTTTAGCCATCTATGCCTCTTTTGAGAACTATATTTTGAGAACTCTTCCTGCTATTTTTCTCTTTTTCTCATTTCCTCTTTTATTTACATATTTATTAATGTATATATACATATATATTTATATAATTGTATAAAATACTGAATTCCACTATAACATTTCATGCAAACATACATAGATAAATAGATGGTACTTGATTGAATTTACTCTCTTATCACCAACAATTATTGCCTTCACTTCCCCATTTCTTTATTGGATTATTTGTTCTTTTTATGTTTAAGTTTTGAGCTCTTAATACATTCTAGATATTAAGTCCTTATCACATCATTAGCTGGTGAAGATTTCCTCCCATCCTGTTGCTGTCTCTTTCCTCTAGTAATTATTTCTTTTGTTGATCAGAATTTTAGTTTCATGCATTTTTCGTCTCTTCTCTGAGAATATGTATTCCTGTGTGTGGATCTTTCCTTCCTTTCCCAGTGCTCACAGAATTTAGAAGGGTGGATCAGATTCCATGGAACTAAAATTATAGATGGTTGTGAGCTGCCATGTGGGAGCCGGGAATCAAATCCTAGTCCTTTAGAAGAGTATCCAACACTCTTAACCGCTGAACAATCACTCAAGCTCCTGAAACATTATTATTTTCTAGAACAGTTACAGTTTATTTCATGTTAATTCTTTAAATATATGTGCAACTCATCAGAGAATCCATCCAGTCCTGAACTTTTCTTTGCTGAGGGACTCTACATTGCTGTTTCAATCTCATTGTTTATAATTTACTTATTTAGATAGTTATTTATATCTTCTCATTCAATTTCAGTAAGCCAAGTGTGTGTGTGTGTGTGTGTGTGTGTGTGTGTGTGTGTGTGTGTGTGTATTTATCTATTTCTTCAGGATTTTACAGTGTATTGGAGTGAAAAGAAGGACGTTGGAACTTGGGTTGGAAAAATCATTGACTGTTCAGAGCTTAATCAGCTTTGTGAATTTAGAAGATAATGCTGAGAGATGGAGGTCCGGCTTGTGACATTTAGAAGTTCCCAAAAGACTCTTCTATCTCACCAATTTGAGTGATATTTTGTGTTAGGAATCTGTAGTGTCTGGTCAACTGGAGCTGAAGGATTATCTGTGATTAAGAAGAGACCAACATTTTTGAGGCTCATAAATTTGGGATTTTTTTCCCTTAGGGTCAACACACATAAACTGTGGTTCAAGATGGAGACAATGATATACATCATGCTTACAGCCAAACTTAGTAGTAAAGTATATGAACCGTGCAATTCGTACTGGTTTTGAAGGCATTTTCATGAAGAGCAGCTGAGACTTGGTACTGGGAGAGACTATGGGTGGATGCCCAGCCTTAGTTGTAGTAGAAAGCCACAATTGAAGGGGTCATGAAAATAAATTGAGGCTCAGTGCCATGTGTCAGGATCAGAGTACCTGAAGAGAATCATGGAGAGGTTAGTGGTGAAACTGAATTCCAGTTGGAGAAGGAGCTCTCGGCATTTTGGAGATGCCAGTACCATGGAATAACTACCACTAACCGCAGACGCTCTAAAATGAGCTGCCTGAGCCTAGAAGCAAGACAGTGTGCAGCACTCCTCCATAGCCTCTGTACCATCAGTCCCTAGTTTCAGGCTCCTGATCTGCTTGCATCCCAGCTGTAACTCTATTCAATGAAGGACTGTGATATGAACATGTAAGCAAAATAAACCTTTCCTTCCCATGTAGTTTATGGTCACAGTGTTTCATCACAGCAATAGAAATTCTAAGACAGTATGCTTTTAAAATATCCCATAATGATTATCTGGGCTTCAGTAGTATCTGTTTAATACACCCTCTTTGTTTCTCATTGTATTGAGTCTTCTCTCTCTCTTTGGCTAGTTTAGAAAAGGGCCTGTCAAACTGGTTTATTCTTTCAAAGAAACCTTCAAGGACAAAGCATCTTTGTCTTGTTGACCCTTTCTATTGTTCTTTTGGTTCTGTTTCATTAATTTCAGCTATAGTCTTTATTATTTCTTGGTTCTACTACCTTTGGAACTGCTTTATGAAATTTACCAGATATCTATGGAACCAGTAGCAGAATGTACAACTGGTGAGTCCCATTGAGTTTCCTCCAAAATAAGACATGAAGAAAGTCTTAATAATGCAAGCATATATAAATAACTTCATGTGTTCTATTTGATAATTATTTAATAAAACTGAAAATCAACAAGAAAAAATACAGAAAATATATAAACCCATAGATATTGAATAAAGCATTTTGAACAATTAATAGATTGTCAGATAGTCAACAAGGAAATTTAAAAATTCTTACAATTAAATGAGAATTTAAACACAACATTTTAGACTCTGTAGGATACAGTGACAGTTGTTTTAAGAGGGGAATTTAGAGCTATAAATATTTACATTGAATAATCAGTAATAGCTCATGTAAATAACCTAATGATATACTTTAATGTTCTCACATTATTTATTCCATGCATTTGACCTTGACATTCATGAGCCTGAAATCCATATCTTAACAGTGAAGGAGAGAGAGATATTGTGTCTTGACAACTCAGATAACTTATTGTGTCATACAAAACAGATGACTTCTCTTTCCTTGACACATAAATCTTTAGAAAGCTTCCCATTCAAATGGACCCTGTAATGTCAAAAAAGTGAGGGCCCTCCAGTGTTGAAAAGGGAGACCCTCTTGTGTCAATGGTTACTCTAGTGGGCAGGGGATGGGTGCATGCCTTTGGCCTGCCATAGGTGACAGAGTCTGGTGCTTTGCAGGGAAGAGTTCCACACTGTAGAGTGCTCTAGCGGGTAGACCAAGTGAAGGGGTCCTCATCAGGAAATCAGGTCCAGGCTTGCTGCTGTGTCTGCAAATGTAACTTGAATAAACAAATAAATAAACAAACAAACAAACAAATAAATAGATAGAAACAGTCAGAAAAAAAACAAAAGAAAGACAATGTCAGTAGTGAAATACACTATAAAGATTATAAACCTAGTTTTTTAATTTACTTTGTATCAATTGTTACAACAACAAAATTTCTAATCAGCAATAAAAGAGAAGACAACTCACATTCTAGAAGAGAAATCCACACCCCAGACTTATCATTTTGACTGAAGAAAAAAGAAATGAATTTATGGAAGCATAATAATTAAATTTAATATTATCTAAGTAAAAACAAATAAACAAAACAAAAATAAAAACACCTTCCCTGGAGGCTAAAACTCCTTCAGGGAGAATGAAGACCCAAGGCCAATATTTTGTAAGCCTTTAGTAAAACTTACTTTACTAATCCAATCAAAAAATGGGGTACAGAGCTAAACCAAGAATTCACAAAAGAGGAATCTCTAATGGCAGAGAAACAATGGAAGAAATGCTCAACATCCTTAATCATCAGAGAAATGCAACTCAAGATGACTCTGAGATTTCATCTCACACCTGTCAGAATGGCTAAGATCAAAAGCTCAAATGACAGCACATGCTGGCAAGGTTGTGGAGAAAGGGGAACACTCCTCCATTGCTGGTGGGAGTGCAAACTTGTGCAACCACTGTGGAAATCAGTTTGGTGATATCTTAAAAAACTTGGAATAGCTTTCCCTTAAGACATAGCCATATCATTCCAGGGCATACATCTAAAAGATTCCTCACCAAACCACAAGGACATCTCAACTATGTTCGTAGCAGCTTTATTTGTAATAGTTAGAAACTGGAAACAATCCAGATGTTCCTCAACCGAAGAATGGATAAAAAAGCTATGATACATTTACACAATGGAATACTACTCAGCCATTAGAAACAAGGAAATCATGCAATTCGCAGTCAAATGGATGGAACGACAAAAGCTCATCCTGAGTGAGCTAACCCAGACCCAGAAAGATGCACATGGAATTTATTCACTTATAACTGAATTTTTGCCATATAGTACAGGATAACTATCCTACAACCAACAGACTGAAAGGAACAGGAACATAGACTTTGTTAGCTGTTAATGGGACACTTTGCCCTAGTGGTGCTGCCATGTAGCCCCCTAATACATGAGGAAGCTCTTGGCCCTCATTTGACTACTGAACTGAAGGGGCTGATTTATGAGGGCACCTCACACCAGAGGAATAGGATAGGTAGGAGAAGGGGGAGAAGGTGGGAGGATGGGAAGGTGGGCCCTGGGGGGTGTGGAGGGAGGGGACTCTGATGGAGATGCAACTTGAAGTAATAAATAAAAAATTAAAAAGGAATTATTTAAGCAACAGAAAAGTCCAAGGTAACCAGCTTCAGAAGGTTTATCAAGTAACTGGTAACTGTGGCAAGATAGAATATGGTGGAGAAGAAAAGAAAGAGCCCTGTTCTCAAGAACCTTTAGTATCTCTTTGGACTAGAATTAAAACTATTTTCCTCTTTGTATAGAATAATTGCTAGAGAAATTGACAGGATTAATGAACTTTTTCATAAAGACAACATAGTTAATGTAAGCTTTTTAGTTGTTTGGTATCTGAGGTATCCCTTAAAGGTAATTCAACAATCTAAAATAAGAGTAATTTTATTGTGATAACTGAAGGGGATATCATGCAGAAGATTAGAGTTGTCAGGGATATAACAAGGCTGATATTTTAAAGTAATGTTATCACTATTATAAAAGTACCTGTGTGCATGTCAGATGAGTCACTGATTGACAACAGTTAAAAGTCTGTCAATCATATGACCTGTGGAAAAAGGAAGTGCAGTGGTAGGTTATTAAGCCAGTCTTTTATCATAAATTTGCATACCTAAAAGGGCTCACCTGGTTATGAAATCTGAAGTTGATTTACTTGAAATACCACTGAAATGACGAGGCAGTGGAGGCAAGAGGAGAGGTATATATTACAGGTCTTAGGATCAGCCACACACAGGCTCATATCCTTCCTAGCCACTTCTCTCTTCAGAAAAACAAGTAAGTGCTTCCAGCCACTATTTCTGAATAATATGAATTATATTTGAGGATAAAAATAGTGTATTTTGTATCATGTGAATGTGACATTTTGCCTGATTGTACTTTTTCTTTGATCTGCCAAAGAAAAGCTAAATAACTCACTCACTAATTTGTAATTTATCTATATAATTTATTTCCAAGTAAATATATTTGGGGATTGTGTCTGGCAATTACAGAATTTTAAAGGAAAAGTTGAGAGGCAATGTTAGACACCTAACTGAATGCTAGCTACAGAAATCTTTATCTTGGAATTAATTTTAAAACCTTTTGACCCAAACCGTGCATTGATGGAGAGGAAAGAAAGATAAAAAAGACTCTGTTAGCTGTTTGCAAATGTCTTAAAGACACTGTCTTCATGACTTCTAATTAGGAGATGTGCCTTGTAAAAGGCTTGAAAAATTATAATAACACATTTAATTGTCAGAATCTGATGGCACCAAGTGTGTCATTTCCTTTAAGAACTGTTCATTACAGAGTGATGCTCCATCTGCTGAAGTCACTCTAACCTTTGTGATGACTTTATGCTGCTCTAGCACTTCAAGGTCACACCGAGTCACCATGCATTTGCTTGCTGAAGCAACTATGAAATTCACACTTGAGCTGTACTTGCAGCTCAGAGAATCAGGGGAGAATATCTTCTATTCCCCGATCAGCATCATGACAGCATTAGCAATGCTCCAGCTTGGAGCCAAAGGAAACACTGAAAAGCAAATTGAGAAGGTAGGTCTAAGCTTCACTTTGTTTGAACTTGTGTCTCTATCACTCTGTCAGTGTTCAGATAAATGATGATAAATCTAGATGCCTGAGGTCAAGAACAAGATGCTGAATAGGCATTGCCATGACTGTGAACACAAAACTGAGGGAGGGAAGGGAGGGACACACCCTTCCCAAACAGGATCCAGATGCTTCCTGCACTTCTTCTGGGTGCTAGCCTAGGATAATGGCCTTCAAGTGTCCAAAGACCAGAAGTGAGCTTTCACTCTGGAGACTACTGATGAAAGCAATGAATTTGCTCAGCTCTGAAGGACGTGAATTGAGATGTTCTCCAACCACTGAGTAGTTGAGCTTTCACTTACGTGACTGGGGCTAGATCACCATTATTGCGTTACTTACAAACTCTTGACAAAAGTTTGGAATATTTTTTTTCTAATTTTAATTATTTTTTCATTTGTTTTTCAGGCTTTTGTTCTGGTTTTGTTTTCTTAAATTTAGTCAGAACTTGAAGTGCACTTTTCTTGTCACATTTAATGTCTCTTCCAGGCTCTTCAATTCAGTGGAGCCACAAAGAAGTCAACAGAAAAATCTACAGGCTGTCATGTAAGTGCAGGGTGCCTTATGCCTAGAAGAGCTTCAGATTTCTGACAGCATTATAATTTAAAGTGAACATTTTACATTTAAAAAAAAAATCAATCTGTAGGGGAATTTCTAAACAGAAGAGATTAAGCTGTAGTGTCACACTTCTTTCTGATAGCCATTATGTTTGTGGTTGTTTGTTTGTTTGTCTTGGTTTTCCAAGCAGGGTTTCTCTGTGGATCCCTGGCTGTCCTGGACTCACTTTGTAGACCAGGCAAGCTTTGAACTCACAGAGATCCGCCAGCCTCTGCCTCCCGAGTGCTGGGATTAAAGGCGTGCGCCACCACGCCAGAAGAAGGCCAACATTGGATGTAGCAGAGAACACTCTAGCTTCAGCTCTAGCTCTGACCCTCACAGATGGGGAAGACAAGCAAAGCACAATGAATCACCAGGTCTGCTTTCTAGCAAAGTGGGAACAGAAAGGAATATGATTCAACATATGCAAATACTTAGAGAAATGTCTGGCTTGCTGTAGTAATGAATGTTAGATATTGCTATTCTAAGACAACAGTAATTGTCATCACAATAATGCTACTAAAACAATTTCATCTGAGTTCAACAATTAGATTAAGAGAGGTGAGCACATACTCAAGTACCTCTTAGAAAATGACTGTTGTCACATCTATGCATGTTTACATCCTTAACCAAGCTAGTTTCTTAGCAAGAAAATAGAAGTGTCCTGATTCAGAGACACTTAGATTCAAAATTCGGCTCTGTAGCATCTCTTGAAGAGATCATTAAATTCTCTGAACCTTTTTAGACTGTGCTCAGACTTAGATTCCTGACATGTTGTCCAGTGCTTGGTTAAGTCATGGGTACATCACATGCAGAGAACATCTACCATCAGAGAAGAACCATAAATCACAGTCAACTTGTCTTAGACAATACCACTATTTATATCAGGGCTTCATATAATAACATACTTTAAATATGCAAACATGGCATAACCATATCTTGGTGATTGTTAGAAATGAAATATGTTTTATGGTTTTGAAGAACTTAAGCCAAACAGCCTAAAAATGTTCCATATTTATTTCAAAAGATGGCAAATTGGAATATGTCAAAGAAAGAAGAAAGACTTTTTTGGGGAAGAAGTTGGATGTAAACTAGGGATATTTAAGATAAAATAAAACAGATATCAGAGAATATTCAAAAAGTTGTCTTTAAGATTACAGAAGTTTGATTATTTTTGTGAGTTTAGTGTTTACATTAGCAGAGTAATTCAATGAACACCCTTTTTGACATTGAAGGATGAAAAGTCAGAAAATGTACATCACCATTTTCAAAAGCTTATGACTGAATTAAACAAACCCAATGATGCTTACGAACTGAAAGCTGCCAACAGTATCTATGGAGCAAAGAGTTTCCCCTTTCTCCAGGTAAGCTGCACTTGGCTCCACATACCTTTAATCTGCATCTTAGGTCCTACATGTCTAAATGTAAACGTGAGGCCAGGCAGAATTGGATAGGCAACATCTGCCCAAGGAGCATAAGTTTCATAGTCACAACTCTAAGCCACTGGGATCGTTCAAGAGCCTAGTGATGTATTGTGAAGCACAGACTTGGGAACTTTTCCATGAGAGAATGAAGATCAACAGAGATTGTCATGGGATGTTAATGATGAACTAGCACTGACTCAGTCACAGAGATTATAACAGGAAATGAATGGCCAATGAGATGTTTGTGGAATGGGCAGCCTTGGGGTGGTAGCAGGGAATACAGCATTTCCTTCATTGAAGACATAATCAAAGGAGAAATGCAATGGTTGAACTTAGAGATAGGGTAGCTCAAGAGCATATCAACTCTCTCAGAGAGAAGCTTACCAGGAAATTTGCATGTCCTGGCCTCTCTTCCACCTGCCATCTATCAGATGGATGGTATCGATCTTCAATGGCCTCATTTCACCAGCCCTCTCTGTGTTCTCACATCGCCTACATATTACCTCAGTTTAAAATGCGCAAGTTCATTGACTGACAGATTTGGTCAGGGTCAGCCATCAGAACATACTAGCATGACAACCAAAGAAATTTGAGTAATGTCTACATTGTCCTTAATCCTTTTTGGTTCCTTCACATCTCAAAGGCCTTTTTGGAAGACATTAAGAAATATTACAAAGCCAACGTGGAATCACTTGATTTTGTACACGCTACAGAAGAAAGCCAAAAGAAGATTAATTCCTGGGTAGAAAGCCAAACAAATGGTACTGTATGGGGATGATACTGTAGGAAGCACAAGAGATTATGAGATGGTGTCCATAAATATGAAGCGAGGCAAGAGGAACTATGGAGAAGTTGACAGAAAGTCTATCAGTAGAACTACAACAAGAGAATCATTTACCTATAGCTCAGTTAGTGGTAACTTTGAGAATCTTACGTCCCCACTCAGACATGTTTTGATATCATAACCATTTCTTTAAGTCACAGCCAATTCTTTAAGGCTAAGAGTAAATGTAAGAAAAAGTCCCTTTCTCTTTTGCCAGTCAGAAAAATAAGACACTTCTTGTCGTGTCAGCTGGATCTCAGGCCATATCTCTACCCTGAACTCCTGAACAAATTTATCACACTGTTTTCAACATCTAAGGTAGAGATCTCAACAAAGCTTCTACTCTGTAGATGCCTATCCTATATCCCACCTCTGTTTTTAGGCCAAGCCTGCAGCAACAGCATGAAAGTTAACAGGGGGACGCACTAGGAGTAGTGTCTGACATTACCAGGAATGTGCTTCAGACTATAGAATTCATGCCATTTGTGTAGAAGAACTGATCAAAACTTGGGTAGTATAGCACTTTGGGGAAAGAGCCTTAAATTGGGGGGGGAAAGTAAGTTACAAAAAGATGAAGGAAAAGAGGTAAGTGGACAGAATAGATCAAAGGGACTGGAGAGATGGTTCAGCATTTAAGAGCACTGGTTGCTCTTCCAAAGGACTGGGATTCAAATTGGAGCACCCTCATAGCAGTTCATAGTTGTCTGTAATTACCAGGCATGATGGCACATGCGTTTAATCCCAGCACTCAGGCTCCACAGAGAAACCCTGTCTTGAAAAAACAAAAAAAAAAAAATTGACACAGTAGATCAAAACAGCTTATCAGTATTCACTGTGACTTGTCCATAATCACCCAGACAGAAAACCTAATGGCTTTTCCTGTGACAAGCGCTGATATGTCCATCCCAGGTAGCTCATAAGGCACTTTTAGGAAGGCTGTCTTATGAACAAGTCAATGAGTCCTTCATGTGATGAAGTGGGTGAACAGTGATAAGTTTTCAGTGGTGAACTCTGTAAAACATCCTCCAGAAAAGATCCTTGTACTTTGATGATAGAAAGATACTTTGTTCTTTCCCTTGCAGGAAAAATCAAAGACTTGTTTCCTAATGGGAGCCTGAGCAGTAGCACTATGCTTGTTCTGGTGAATGCAGTGTATTTCAAAGGACAATGGAATCACAAATTTGATGAAAAACGCACTGTAGAAGAAAAGTTTTGGCTGAACAAGGTACTTTTGGCAATTTATTTACAGAATGCCGTATGGTAATGTGTGGATGATATAAATTTAAATATAAGTGATGCTGTGTAAAGTACAAAATAAAATATGGCGTGTGTTCTAGTTTTGTAACTTTATTTAACTAGGAACAACTAAAGAGTCTTCGGGCTTCACGAAATGTTAGGGTTCTCCTCGCAGAATGCTGATGTTTTTTATATATCAACATTCTCTGTGCTGTACTATGTCTCTCTGGATATGTGTTTGACATGTTGATTTGTTGCAGAATATGAGTAAATCCGTCCACATGATGAAACAAACAATTAAACTTAACTTTAACTTACTGGAGGATGTGCAGGCTAAAATCGTGGAAATACCATACAAAGGCAAAGAGCTAAGCATGTTTATCCTACTGCCAAATGAAACTGATGGTCTGAAGAAGGTAAAGCTTTTGTGTTCTTCTCTTCCTTCTAATACCTGATGTCTTCCTAAGGTATCAAATTTAAATAAGACATTAGTGAAAATAATTAAACATGGCAATAATGAAAACACTTAAAAGGGGATATGGTGTTTCATCCTATATTACAAGTATTTTACACACAGCCTGAAACATACTGCAGACTTGCCTAATCAGTTATTACATAAAGTTATTAATATTGAATATCAACAAGATGCCACTAATAAGGAACAAGCCAAACCTAGATGAAAGAAATATATAGCAGTATGGAAAATATTTATAAATATTTTGAATAAAAAGTAAACCTAAAGCATTATATGATAACTATAGAATGTAGTAATGTACACAGGAAAATATAAAAAAAGTCTATAAAAATAGATGGTATTTTTGGTAGCACAAACAATAATGTATATAGTTTATTATGTACAAGATGAAGATTCTGTTTTTGCATAAGGCAATAATACCTAATTTCAAGTTATCTAAATAAATTATGTATAACTGAATCATCAATATTTGTTTATTGCTAACAATTTCCATTTAATTCGTTGTTCATATGAGTTACACTCTTTTAGTTAATCATGGCATTTTCCCTTCTTCTACTTGTATAGCTTGAAGAGAAACTCACTGCTGACAAGTTAATGGAGTGGACAAGTCCACAGAACATGTATATGGTAAAGGTGCATTTATCTTTACCTCGGTTCAAAGTGGAAGAGAAGTATGACCTCCCAGGTCCGTTGGAACACATGGGGATGGTCGATGCCTTCGATCCACAGAAGGCCAACTTCTCTGGCATGAGCAGCATTCAAGGTCTCGTGGTGTCTAAAATTTTACACGAGTCCTTTGTGGAGGTAAATGAAGAGGGGACAGAAGCTGCAGCTGCCACAGGGGTAGAAGTCAGTGTAACATCAGCATTAGAAACAATAAGTGAAACTTTCACTTGTGATCACCCCTTCCTATACTTAATCAAGCAAAATGAGACCAACAGCATCCTCTTCTTTGGCAGAATGTCTTCCCCTTAAATGCAGAGGTGCTGCCATGCTTCCTGGGAAGTTAACAAAGGTGCTACACCTGATTGGGGCCTGAAAACAAGTTTCTCTTGCTTCATTTTTCTTTCCTATTTCAGAGAAACCACTAAGAATGCATTGGTTGAAGCAGAATATCTCCATTTTCTTTTTTTTCTTCTTCTTCTTTTCTTTCTTTCCTTTTTTTTTCTTTCTATACACCCGTATAGACCTAGTTTCTCCAAATAAACATTCTCTGGAAAAAAATGTTCAATAAAAATGTGATCTTAATATAGTCTCTTCTATTGTATCATATATCTATATCTACATAGACCTATTTTAAATGAGCTAAGGTAAATCACACCTTCTCTTTAAACTGATTGATATAAACTCCTACATGGCTTTGACTTTAGGAGATATCTGGAGCACTTTGTATGCTTCTAAATTCTGTGATTTTACAAAATACACTTTAAATAAAATAATTATTGTTGACTTATCTATTAGTTTATCATCTTTTCAACTACAAGAGGCCAATAATACATAAGAAATATGAAGGGAAATGTTCAAAACAAATTCAACTATGCTAAGTCTGGGGTTGTATGCAGATATATTCCTGTACATGATTATTTTAATTATTTTAACAGCAAAGAGAATTTTATGGATTTATGGTTTATTTACTGTAGTCCAGAGATCCAACTCAAGGGCTCCCACATGCCAGATAAGTTCTCTACCACTAAGCCAAACCTCCAGCCTAAAGAAAGTTTAAAATACTACAATGTGAAAGAATAATTTTATTAAAGATAAACAGATTAGAAGCATTAATATGCTTTCCTATGTCATCATCCCTGATGAGAGATCCCTAGAGATTTGTATTGTCCAATGTAATAATCATTAGTCAGCTGTAGTCACATATAAATTAAATAAAGTCACTTAAGTAAAATTAGTACATTTTCTTATCCCACTAGTTGATGGGTCTAGCATGTGGTACCTTGCACCATGTAATTTCGAACTTCTATCATTCTAATTTCATCACCAAAGAACACTTTACAGCTCAGCTTAAGAATCTAGATAATTGCATGACAAAATTTAATATAGGTACCTTACAAGGGGTCTTAGTAAATAAAAATAGAAAAAGTATAAGAGAAACCAATGGTTTTAGCTTTTGTTAATATTAAACGAGTTAGTTAACAGTCAGTCAGTCTATAGAGTGTGAAATGGTTTGTGTTTTTACAAAGAACAAACAATAACCAGTACATGAGTATAAAACCTATCTCTGGAGGAATATTTAAGAAACTGCAGCACCACAGCAAGCAGGCAGAAGTGGGGAATGTGGGGGATGTCTGCCTGATGTTCATGGTTGTGTGGAAATGAAAATTTCTTACAATACTCAGCATCACTTTTGATCTTCTTTGAATGTAAGCTGACATAACAGGAAGAACCTGCTGGCTTTCTCTAATCCTTCCCTTGCCTTTTCACCACCCATCCTATGTTCTAAACTTTTTTTTACACCTGATATCTTGATTTATTGAATAAATTGACAACTGAATATAAGAACATACCATTTATAGTTTTCTTCAAAATATAAGCCATGACATAAAGGTATTTTTTTCCAAGTGAACTCTGCCTCTGCCTCCCAAATCTGCTGGGATGGGATTAAAGACCTGTGCTGCTACACCCAGCTAAATTGTAATACTCTGGTTTCTCTTCAGATGGTATAAATCTTTCACCTTTTACCTGTGTTCTAAACTTTAAAGAGGTGTGCAACTTTCCTCAGCTCACATTCATTGACTTGCAGAAAACTACTGGGCTTGTCTAAAACTACACAGATATAAGGTGTCTGTCACCCAGATGGTCCCAGGTAAGGTAAACATTGACTTTCAAAAGCAGTAGAAATCAACTTCCTGTTCACTGCTCTGAAAATCCCATGCATATACTAGGAACATACAGAGTCTAGGACAAATTTGCTTAAAAGAGAATAAGATCTTACACAGATACTTAGTCTAAAGAAGAGTCACAGCTATTAGGCACAGCTTAGTAAGCATCAAAAGGTTTTGTTTTATTTTGCTTTTTTGTTTTGTTTTGATTTTGGAAATACAAGTCATTTGTAGCTATTTCAATCAAGCATATTTTAATATTGGGGATTTTTAGTTTAGTAATCTTTAGGGGAGCAAATATGGCTCAAAATAAGAATGTATTTATAAAACTGATTTTATTTGTCCATAAATCACACAATACCCTCATGGGATTCCATATCTGAGTGTTTCTTGTGGTGTGAACTCATGGGTAGGAAAAGATCAGCTTCACCTCGGACTCATTCAACTCTTCTAGTGATGACACATAGAGAGCTATCTTCCCTGATTTAGTTTTAAAATAGAGAACATATTTAGCTCATCTCTAGAGAACTATTGAGGACCTCAAGACCAGATCAAAAACTGTCACTTCCTAAAATATAAATTCTCCAAAGTTATGTAAAATCGATTTGACTTAGACAGTGTTTCATAAAATAACCATTTTTGAAGAGATGGTTGATTGCAAGCAAATTGTTGTCTACCTTATAATTCTTGAATAAACTTGGGCCTTTTAAGATGTCATCTGGAAGAGGTTGAATATACAGTAGCTCTAGGTGGACTACTGTATTTCTAAAAGAAGCTTTTTGTATCATGTGAGAAATATTAAAATTCAAATAAACCAATATCCCTTCAAATCGCTTCCTGTTGTGAGGTTGAAAATGACAGTTCATAGAACAAAGCAATAGCTTATACACATGTTATTATCATCTCAGCCACATTCAGTTTTCCTTCTCTAATTCTTTTGTGACCAAGCAAGTTTGTAAATGTAATTTGTTGGTGAACATACCTGTCTAGCCAGTGGATGTTCCAAGTTGACTAAGTAACCTTACAATTTAGCTTTTCTCTTTAAGTCAATAAGTCACTTGGTAGTTAACTGTATATAGTTAACTAAATAACTTCATAGTCAGCACACCAGACACATGCCTTTGAGAAGTGTGAAAACCCTATCCCAGAGAGTATTTATGACCCATCCCCCAGTTTATGCTCTTTCCCATCTTATCTCTAACTTAATTACAAATCTCTTTGAGATCAGCAATATTGTTGATGTTCATCTTCTTACCTATCTCTTTCTAGTAACAAACTAGTCATACTTCAAGGCGAGAACTGTCCTAGGTCCATGTTCCATTCTCTGCTGCAAGTGTTTAAAGATATGTATTGATTGCAATTAAGCTCGATCCATAGCATCTGGTATTCTATGGAAGCAGAAAAAAAAAAAAGATGCCCTTGGACCTATAAAATTGAAACTATGTCTTAAAACACCCTGAATTTCCACTGGAGAAACTGCCATCCTGTGAGGAATAACTGAAAATGCAGAGCACACTCCTAGGTGGTGAGACTAATATAACTAACTGGCAGCTGAAATGATTGAATATCAAGCACCTATTAGTGAAATTTATCCCATATCTACTCTGGCGTCACTGAATTCATTTGGGATTAGAGTTTTCTAAGCCCTGTGGTATGAGACCCACAGGTCAGTCTTTCATCCTGTAGGATGTAGGGATATACCCTGCCTCAAAGGAAAAGATAATAACAGGGTCCATTTGCCCGGTTCTAGCACTGGTTAGCTGTGTGCCCTGTCAAAAAAACCATTAGAGCTGAAACAACAAGACTAAGCAGATTTGTTGTCTGACATGCAGGAGAATGAACTAGTGAGCTGACTCGTGGTGTGATTTGTGTATAAAATGCCCCTCTCCCAAAACGGTCATTTACTAAAGATGTGTTCTCAGTCCTCTGCTACTCAGTAGCAGCTAGGGAGTGCTGCCAGAATGGAGGAATTGGCACATAGTATTAAGAGTGCAACTTGTGCCCCACCCTGGGCTCACTCTGCTTTCTGGCCATCATTAGGTACACAGCATTCTACTGCCATGATGTTTCTACCTTGTCACAGGTTAAAGTAATGGACCATGAACTGTAGACTGAAACCTCAAGCCAAGATGAGCCTTTCCTTCTTTTCCATTGTATCTGCCAGGTATTACATCTAAGTGATAGACTACTGACTAACACATAGGAAGAAAACTCCAGGGGTTCTGAGCACTAGAAAGAACAGGTTTGTGACATGCTAATCAAAGATGAGTAACCTGAACATGGCCTGGAACTGTTGTGAGGTTTTTCTGGTATGCTGTTGATTTCTCTAGGCTCCTGTGTCTCATTTGAACAATGGAATTGAAACAGTGGGTTCCCATATTGCTTTGGTCATTTGGTTTCCTATCCTTCCAGGCCTTTGATTTGTGAAACACAAAGACCTGCAAATTACATGGAGCTTTCCTATGGGAAGTGCTGCTATCCTGAGGGAAGTCTACATGTTGAGCTGCCTTTATGTGATTACTGGAAGCTGACGGTGGCCCTCTCATTAAATGTTTGCACGTGTTTAATGTATGATGACGAACATGCAGATGCAGCCCCCATCTGGTCTCTGTTTTTTTTTACACTCTAAATCTGTGCTTTGTTGTTGGGGCCCATGCCCAGGACTCTTGGGGGTGGAGATGAACTGGCACAGAGTCAATGACCCAGACTCCGGGGATCCAGTAAGTGGCAAAAGCTTGTGTCTCATTACCTGACCTGGTGTGATGTTATCAATCTCCAGGCAGGTCCAGGCAGGTCTCAGGCTGGGCATATCTGGGCATGCCTGGGCAGGTCTCAGACCAGCTGCATGCAGAAGCCCAGCCATGCACGCATGTTCCTACTACAGTGCTTTAAAATTTTTACTTAATTTTTTCCAGATTTATCAAGTTATGATTAACAAATAAAAAGTGTACATTTTTTCTTTTACTTTTTATTGTTTTTTTTAATGAATTTCACATCACGCACTCTGATCCCACTCATCTCCTATCTCCCCCTCAGTCCTGCCCTCCACCTTTGCAAGATCTCCCAACAGAGAAAAAAGTCTCATTGTGGAAGTTGTAGTGTGTTTCACTGTGTTCCACAATATTCCCTTTTGTCCACATTTTTTTGCTTGCAAATGTTCATTACAATGACTCCTTGGGCTGAGGTCTCTGGCTTCTGCTACTTTGTCAGTATTGAAACTTCAGTAGGACTTTTCTCAGATATTCTGCTGTGGCCCTGTATCGTGGAGATTCTATGGTTTTGAGTCTGTAAAACTGGCCTCTTCTTGCACTCCAGCATTTCATCCTTGGGGTAGATGTTGGGATGGGCCAATTCAAAGCTCTGGTTCTGAGTGTGAGAGGTATCAGCAATGGTTAGCCTGTTGGCTCTCATGATCCCATGCCCTTGGGGCTGGCTTACCCACAAACCCCACAACCAAGACCAGCTCTACCCTGCTGCCCAGGTAAAGTGCAGGGCCCACTCTCCATAGTGTTGCAGCTGGTATAGGACATGGCCAGTTCTCCTAGTCTCATAACCTCAGGCCCAGCTCACCCGTCTGTCATAAATAGTGAGGGACAAAGGAGGAGAGGAGAGTGTCTCACCAAGCAGATAAGAGGCAGGACCAACTCTCCTGCACTCACATGTGGGAACCAGCTCACCTGCAACCCCCACATCCAGGGCCAGCTCTACTGTGCTGCCCAGACAAGGTACAGGGCCTGCTCTCCTGAGTGCTGCAGTAGGTAAGGAACTGAACAAACACTCCTGCACTTATTAACCCAACAGGGCTAACTCTTCTGCCTGCATCTTGTGGTGAGAGAAAAAGAGAGTGGAGGGGATCTCTCCCTTGCCAATGCCACCACTCAGTGGACAAGAGTCAGGATCAGCTCTCCTGGGTTCATCCCCCTCAGGAGTGGTTTACCTGCAACCTACACATCGAGGGCTAGCTCTATGGTGCTGTCCAGATGTGATACAGGGCCCAATCTCCTGAGTGCTGCAGCATGTGAGGGACAGGACAGCTCTCCTGCTCTTGTGACTCCATCAAGGCCAGATCTCCTATCCTTCACTGGTGGTGCAGGCAAAAGAGTTGGAAGGGTATCTCACTCTTAACAACACCACCGAAAAGCAGACAAAAGGCAGGGCTGACTCTCCCATATTCATACCTTCGGGGTTGGCTCACCCACAACCCCCACATCCAGGACCAGCAGCAGTACTGTGCTGCTCAGGCAAGATACAGGGCCTGCTCTCCCAAGTTCTGCATGCAGCTGGTGAAGGACACGTACAGTTCTCCTGCTCTCATGTTCCCAGGGTCAGGTCTCCCACCTGCTATGAGTGATGAAGAATGAAGGAGAGGAGGGTATCTCTCCCTCACTCATGCTACCACAAGGAGATGAATGGTAGCATCCTTGGAGCAAGGTCACTCACAACTCCCAAAATCTGCAGGGCTTGTTCTCCCCTACTTAGGGCCAGTTCTCCCATGATGTGAGGGGGGGAGGATTCTGCACAAACCTTAGACATCAACATGTCCCCAGGAGGCAGGCCAATCAGGAATGTCCACCTGACTTTTGGTGGTAACCAACCCCTGCTGTTGCAGGCCAATGGTCCCAGATATGACTCCTGGTGGAAGCAGAGGCCAGGACCCCCACCATGGTCCTAGTTGGTATTACCAGGTACCCACATCAGATTGTTTCTCACCACCCTCAAGTCTCCAGTTCTGCCTTTCTTTGTTGTGCCCACATTCTTCTGTTTCTCTTTCTTTTCCATTTCTCCACCACTTACTTGCTCCTTTTAGTGGTGCCCAGGATCTCTGAGTGTCTGGGGTTGTCTCAGGAGTGGTCGCAGGAGTGCTATTCCAATTTGTGCATTGTGCATTATGACTCTTGGGAAGGGTCCTCTATATCATGGTCTGACTCTCAGGCCTGTGGTAGCAGACTGGGGTTCATCTCAGGCTAGTTTTCTGTCCAGGCCCTATGGGACCAGTCTGTTGGTTGTCTCAGGCTAGCTCCTTGGTCCCAAGAATAGGCAAAAGAATTAGAGACAACCCCTACTCCCCCTGTTAGGAGTACCACAAAAAGACCCAGCTATATAACCATAATTTATATACAGAGGACCTAGTTCAGACTCATACAGGGTCCAATATTGTTCGTCCCTTCAGTCTCTGTGATCTCCTATGAGTGCTACTTAGTTGATTCTGTGGATTATGTTTTCCTGATCTCCTCAACCACTCAAGCTCCTATCATCCTTCCTCCTCTTTTCTGTGGGGTTCTCTTGGCTTCATTACTGATTTCAAGTTGTACTACTGAGCAATAGTAATAAAAATCAAATGCTACTGGCATAAAAACAGGTGTATCAATGGAATTGAATCAAAGACCCAGACATAAATCCACACACCTATGAACACCTGGCTTTTTATAAAAAAGCCAGAAACACAATGGAAAAAAGAAAGCACCTTCAAAAACTGGTGTTGGTCTAACTGGATGTCTACATATATAGAAATGCAAATATATCCATATCCATCACCCTACACAAAACTCAAGTCCAAATGTATCAAACACCTCACAATAAAACCAAATACACTTAACCTGATAGAAGAGAAAATGGAGGACAGCCTTGAATACATTGGCACAAGTGACAACTTCCTGAATAGGAACAGTGTAGGCACTAAGACCAACAACCAATAAATGGGACATCATGAAACTGAAAAGCTTCTGTAAAGAAAAGGACACTGTCAATAGGACAAAATGGCAGCCTACAAAATGGGAAAAAATCTTTACCAACTCCACATCCAACAGAGGGCTAATATGTGAAATACATAAAGAACTCAAGATACTAGACAACATAAAACCAAATAATCAAATTAAAAAGCGGGGCACAGATCTAAACAGAGAATTCTCAACAGAGAAATCTCAAATGGCTGAGAAACACTTAAAAAATGTACAACAGCCTTAGCCATTAGAGAAATGTAGATCAAAACTGTATTATCAGTGCAGCTGCCACCACTGTAGTTGAAATCAAAGCAGCCGTGGCAGCAATTCATCAAAATGGTCCACTCCCTCCCCTTCCCCAAGTGTCAGTAAAGTCCCTGAGCAGAATGCCACAAAAGTTTACTGATGTAAGAGTGTAAAAATTAATGAATACAAGGCCTTCTCCTCTTTCATGAGACCCTGACCTCACTTCTCCTGGAGACATTCCACAGAACTCGGTCCTTGGGATTATCTAAACTTACATAGCTGTCTGGTTTGCTTCCACTCCCCTTTGTTCCCTCACCACCACCACCCCCCGCCTGTGGCTATCATCCAGCAGGCTAAAAGTTACTCCTTTATGCACCCACTCACCTGTTTGCAGCTTGTGTGCTTAAATACTGCCTGAAAACTGTTTTGGTTCGTTCACTCCTCTACAGAGGTAGTTGAACCCCAGTGTGTCTGCTTAAATAAACCTCTTGTATATTACAACGAATCTGGGACTCTGGTGGTCTCTGGGCGTTGGGATTTCAGGAAGCCCCCTCGTGGGTTCAACATTTAGTGTGTTGGCTGGGAATCGCCTGAACACCCCCAGAACGCAAGACTCCAGGATTCAGAGGTATGCTCGAGCTACTTTGTTTTTTATCTGTCTGTTCTGTGCAAATCGCCATCTGTATTGCCTGTCTCTCTGGCGTGTGTATTTGGCCAATCGTTCTGGCTTCTGTATTGCTGGTCACTCCAGCTTCCGGTGGAACCTCTTCGGAGGCTCCCATCCGAGTCTGTTTCTGAGGCGATCTCACAGTTTGTGTCTTGTTGTTTGTGTCCTGTGTCATTCTGTCTCCTCGTTTTTAATTTGTAACTATCCTCCTTTTCCTTGACGATTTGATGATGGGACAAACACTACAACCCCCCTGTCTTTGACCCTGAGCCACTGGACTGAAGTTAAAAATAGGGTACATAACCTGTCAGTGGTAATTAAAAAAAGGAGATGGCAAACTCTGTGTGCCTCAGAGTGGCCTACATTTCAGGTTGGGTGGCCACCCAGAGGATCTTTTTCATTAGACAAAGTTATACAGGTTAGGTCTAAAATTTTTAATCCAGGACCCCATGGGCACCCAGATCAAGTGCCTTATGTCTTGGTGTGGGAGGCTCTGCTGGTCTCTCCCCCTCTGTGGGTTCAGCCTTTTGTTCCTTTCACAGGTCAATCTCCTCTGCTCTCTACACCTTCTGCTCCAGCCACAGAACCATCTCCCTCTCACTCCCCTTCCAAAGTCCTCACTCTGAAGCAGACTCCGGCACAGAAGGAGCCCATCCGAACTACAGGCTCCCCAAAGGAGACCAAAGAGATCTACACCGACACCCAGACAGAGCTACTCCTCCTAGATCCGCCCCCACAGCTTCCCTTGGATCCAGGTTCCCTGCTGCTCTCGCACCCCACCACACCCTCACCAACCTATCCCCGGCCCTGAATCCCCAGAAGCCTCAGGGGGTCCCGGCCACCCAGCCCTCGGGCCCCCCTAGAATCCCTGCCAGGAACCGAGGGAGGGGGCCCTGCCACAGGGACCAGGAGTAGGAGGGCTGCCACCCCAGACTCCACTGCATTCCCGCTCCAGGAGTACCAACCCCCTGATGACCAGGGGAACCAGCTGCTTCAGTATTGGCTGTTCTCTGCAGGAGATCTCTATAATTGGAAAACTCATAATCCGTCTTTCTCTGAGAACCCGCAGGCTCTGACTTCCCTAATAGAATCCCTAGTCTTTTCGCACCAACTTACATGGGATGATTGCCAGCAGCTCCTGCAGACTCCCCTTACCACAGAGGAGAGACAGCGGGTGCTTCTTGAGGCCAGGAAAAATGTGCCTGGCACAGACAGGCAGCCAACTCAGCTGCCCAATGAGATTGATGCAAGCTTCCCTTTGAACAGACCCAACTAGAACTTCAATACGTCTGAAGTTAGAGACACCTAAAGTTTTACCATCAGGCTCTTGTGGCAGGTCTCCGTGGGGCTGCTAGATGCCCCACCAATTTGGCTAAGGTAAGAAAAGTGACTCAGGGACCAACTGAGTCACTGACGGTGTTTCTAGATCGATTGATGGAGGCTTTCGGAGATTCACTACATATGAACCAACCTCTGAGGAACATAAGGCCATGGTAGCTATGACCTTTATTGATCAGTCAGCTCCAGATATTAGGAAAAAGCTGCAGAGGCTGGAGGGCCTACAGGGATTCTCGCTCCAGGACTTGGTTAAAGAAGCAGATAAAGTGTTCAATAAAAGAGAGACAGAGGAAGAGAAAGAGGAGAGAAGACATAGGGAACAAGATGAATGAGAGTTAAAAAAAGAAAGAAGAGAGGAAAAATTTTTGAGTAAAATCCTGGCCACTGTAGACCAGAGAGACAGACAAGGTCAGAAAGATGAGGGAAGGGGCAAGAGGCCACCGTTGGACAAAGAACAATGTGCCTACTGTAAATAAAAAGGGCATTGGCTCAAGGATTGCACCTAGAAGAAGAGGGAGGACCCCCCCAGAGAAAAAATTATGGCTTTAACAAAAAGAAGAGTAGGGGGTGTCAGAGCTCGGACCATCTCCCCGAGTCTGGGGTAACTCTCAATGTGGAAGGGAAACCCATCAAGTTTCTGGTGGACACCGGGGCTCAGCACTCAGTCCTCCTCTGAACAGAAGGACCACTATCCACTAAGAGGTCCTGGGTTCAGGGAGCAACAGGGAATAAACAATACCTATGGACTACGCGAAGAACAGTGGATCTGGGCAAAGGCCAGTTATCCCACTCATTCCTTGTGATCCCTGAGTGCCCCTATCCATTCCTGGGCCGTGATTTGTTCTCTAAGGTGGGAGCCCAAATTCATTTCCAAACAGAAGCACCATCAGTGACTGACAGAGAGGGGAGGCCACTTCAGGTCCTCACTATGAGGCTGGAAGATGAACTTAGTCTGTTCAAAAAAAACCCCTTCTCAGACAGCAGATATGCAGGAATGGATGGCCAAGGTTCCCTCAGCCTGGGCCAAACTTACTGGCATAGGAATGGCCAAATATTGCCCACCCATGGTGGTGGTGGTGGAGGTTAAAGCTACCTCCACCCCTATTTTGGTCTGCCAGTATCCCATGAGCAAAGAGGCCAGATATGGCATCCGCCCACACATACAGTGGCTTCTTGAGCTTTGGGGTCCTTGTTAAATGTCAGTCAGCATGGAACACCCCCCTGCTCCTGGTACAAAAGCCTGGGACCAATGATTATAGGCCAGTCCAGGACTTAAGGGAAGTTAACAAAAGAGTTTCTGATCTTCACCCTACAGTGCCCAACCCTTACAACCTCCTTAACACCCTTCCCCCTCAGCGAATGTGGTATACAGTATTCGACTTGAAAGATGCCTTTTTCTGCTTATGACTTAGCCATTCTAGCCAGCCTATATTTGCCTTTGAATGGAGAGATCCAGCCTCAGGATTATCTGGACAACTAACTTGGACTCGCCTGCCCAAGGGATTCAAGAACTCTCCCACCATCTTCGACGAGGCTCTCCACCAACATTTGGCCCACTTCAAGGCCTCCAACCCCCAGGTAACATTACTTCAGTATGTTCATGACATTCTCCTAGTGGCAGAGACCAAAGGAGACTGCCTCCTGGGAACTGAAAACCTGCTGACTGAGCTCAGATCCCTGAGATCCTGGGCCTCAGCCAAAAAGGCCCAGATTTGTCAACGACAGGTCAGTTACTTGGGGTATCTAATCAAAAATGGAAAGAGATGGCTGTCAGACTCTAGAAAAAACACTGTGGCTCAGATACCAGCCCCCAAGACTCCCTGACAAGTCAAAGAATTCTTCCCCCTCGACCCACCCATCCACTTCCTTTTTTTTAAGTTTAAGGTATATCTTTTCCCCCCCAATGGCTCCCCCTTTCAGTTCAGCAAATGGCTCTTTCTCTTATAACAACAAATTCAGTACAAAACAACAGAAATAATTAGGCCACAATTATGAGAGTTACAGGGCTTAGCATACATTCTCAATGTCCAGTCTATACATATTTGGCACCTGATTTTTTTTCCTTTATTTTTTATTTCTTCAAGTTACATCTCAATCGCAGTCCCCTCCCTATTCCCCCTCCAGTCCCACCCTCCCACCCTCAACCCCCCATCCTCTTCCCTTTTTTTTTCTTTTAAGTTTAAGGTATATCTTATTTCCCCTTACAGTTTCCCCTTTCAGTCCAACAAATGGCTCTATCTCTTATAATAATAAATACAATACAGTACAACAGAGGTAATTAGGCCACAGTTATGAGGGTTATATGGCTTAACGTACATTCCCAATGACCAGTCCATATGTATTTGGTACCTGACTTTAACATTCTACTATCTAAACATCTCCATGAGTTTAAAGTTCTATATCTGACTCAACATTCATACTAATTGCAACACAATTTTAAAAGTATCTTCTTAGATGTATAACACTCTCTTGACTCCTAAACAACTCAAAATTTAATTATGAGACTTTATCTATCTGTTCTTCAATCACCTCAGAGACCTGAGAGGGATAAATATATCTGATTTTATAGGAAGTACAGGGTCTGCAGCTTCTCAAACTAAGAAATGACATACCAGTGGCTGCCTGGACAGTTCACATTTTCTCTCCATAATTACAGCATCGCTCTTCAGTCGTTTGGCCCCGTTTCTCTGACAGACATTGATTGTAGAGCAGGGGTTATGAAGGACTTACCTACCCTGTCTTGGCAGAGCTAGGCTGTCGATTTACCTGCTTCCAGGTTTTGTCCTTTTAACATTCTACTATCTAACCATCTCCATGAGTTTAAAGTTCTATATCCAACTCAGCTTCCATACTAACTTGCATCACAATTTTTAAAACATCTTCTTAGATACAGAACACCCTCTTAATTCCTAAAAAACTCAAAATTTAACTATGAGACTCTAGCTATCTAGTCTTCAACCACATTAGAGACGTGAGAGGGGTAAATATATCTTATTATATAGGAAGTGCAGGGCCCGCAGCTTCCAAAACTAAGAGATGACATACCAGTGGCTGCCTGGACAGTTCCCATTGTCTCTCCATACATTACAGCATCCATCTTCAGCCGTTTGGCCCTATTTCTCTGACAGACATTGATTGTAAAGCAGGAATTATGAAGGGCTTGTCTAGCCTGTCTTGGCAAAGCTAGGCTGTCGACTTACTTGCTTCCAAGTTTTGTTCTATTTGGACAACATTCTGTCTACAGTTGAAGCAAGGGATTTTTCTTGCCAAGGGATAGGCTTGCTACTAATTCAACCATCTCCAATTGGAGATTCTTCGATGCTCATCTTCTACTTGGAGTAGAATAGGGGTTGCTGTCAGGAACTGACATGTCTCAATATGAAAAATAATCTTAAGTTAGGAAGACATCTTTGAATGCCATATTCTGCAGATCTCTTGAGGTTTTTTAAGGCCACCTATCTATCTCCTTATATTTGGATAAGCAAATGTTGCTTGTCTCTTAGCAACTTGATTTCTGATTAACTTAGAAGATAACTGTGATAGACTGCCCTAGCACTTAACAAAATGACATGCTTGAATGTCTATTAGTTTGCATTTCTTAATTATCCTAAACAGTTTATGATAGTTGTTAACAAAAGGCCAAAACTTCACATTTCATTTTTAAGCATTACCTAGCGACAAAACCTTAAAAAGTGTTAACCTTAATTTTGTATCAATATACAAAGATCAATACCAATTTAGCCAAATATAATCTTAATTTTGTGTCAATATACAAAGATATAAGAGTATATTCAATAATCTGTACTTTTTTATTTCTCATTCCTATATTATGTCTATATCCCATTTTTTCTTGTCTTTTCACCCATACATAGGAGAGAAAGAAGGATACAGAAAAGAGAGAGAAGTCCCTGAGTCTAACCACCAAAGCCTATTTAACAAGACCATGTAACAGCTTGTAATCTCTCCCCCTAAATAACAATAAGTATCTATAACCCATCAAATGACCAAAGGGGGTAAATCACCCACCCCACCTTCTGGAGATGGGATGTCACTCTCTTAAAATGACTTTCTGCTGATTTTGGACATAGTAATCCTGTTTTGGGCCCAAATAAGAATGGAAAAATGGTTAAGCATGTTAACAGAATCATTTGATGTTCAGTCCTTTTGTGCTCAGCTATTTAAATGTCCTAGAAGTTTGTAGACAGAACCTGAACTTCAGGGCTTTACTGAAGTTCTGCCTGGAACAGTCTGTGGAGCTGAACAATCTTTGCGATTTTGAGTTGTTGTGGTTGTAGACTTTTGAGGAAATAGCTGTTGAGGAAGTCTAGAAGGCTGGATTGCCTGGATTACTTGTCTTCTTTTGTGTCTGATCTGTTTTGTTTTGTTTTGTTTTGTTTTTTTCTGAGGTTTCAGTTGTCCAGTTGTCCCTGGATTCCTTAGATGGATGCTTTAAATCTCCTGGAAAGATAAGAAGAGGGCCCTGCCCTAATCCTAACTCTGGGACACTAATTTTTTTGGGGGGGAGGTTGTCAGGTAATATTTTTCCTGAAGAAAATTCAGTTTTTTGACAATATAAAAAGTATTATTTTTCGATTGAAATTAAAAAAGAAATTATTTTGATATTTTGGAACTAAACAAACCTTTAAGTGTATATATTTTGTGATCTCAAAGGACAATTCGATTAGAATTTCAGCATGCCTTTTGCAAGTAGCTTTTAAACTTAAATCCTTCCAAATCCTATGTACCTGTCTATGCATCTAAGTATTGGGATCAAAGGTATGTGGTTCTCAACTGATGGGATTAAAGATGTGCACCTCCACCCCTGGATCTAAGTTTTTCTCTATTTAGAGCTTGCTTTGTGTCAGGCTGAACTTGAACTCCAAGATGTGCAGGTTTCTGTCTCTAGTGTGATGGGATTAAGGATGTATCCTTCTCAAATGATGGGATTAAGGGTGTGCACCATCACCACCCTATTCCTTGTAACTCTAGAATTTATAAGATAACTAACTCTATAGTGATCCTCTTGTCTCTGGTGGAGTTAAAGGCATGGGTTAACACCTCGCTTTTCATATATTTTGCCTTAGTTCCAAATTTTTTCAACCCTTGAGGTTTAGAAAACCAGGTTAAACTGCAGTAACCTTTAATTTATTTACAGTATTTTAAACCTCTTACCTGCTTTTTAATGCCAAACCATGAAGATATCCTTTATATCTTAAAAAAAATTCTAAGCTGCTATCAAATTTGTGTAACCTATGTGGCCACCTACAGTCTAACATTCCAATCTGAAATTAAGGCCATTTTTCCTTTCATGCCAATAAGGCAAGTATACCTTTGGTAACTTATAATTTGAAATTTTTATATTGTATTTTTATTATATTTTAAGCTTATTAACTCTTTTCTAAAAAAATTTGTTGGACTGAAATGGGGAGCTGTTGGGGGGGAAGATATACCTTAAACTAAAAAAAAAAAAAGGTAGAGGATGGGGGGTTGAGGAGGAAGAGGGTGGAAGGGTGGGACTGGAGGGAGGAGTATGGGAGGAGATTGTGATTGAGATGTAACTTGAAGAAATAAAAAATAAATTATAAAAAAAATTTTGTTTTCTCAAGTTACTTCTAGAACATAGTTTCCTCACTCCTCCCCTCCTGACACCTCCCTCCATCCTTCTTACCCTCCCTCTCTCCCTCATTGTTCCTCTACTTGGCAATCTCCTTCTCCTCAGATGAGGTGGGCCCTCACATATCATACTCCCTCAGTTCTTCAGTCATGTGATGGCCCAGAGCTTCCACTTGTACTGGGGCTTGATATGGCACACCATCTAGGGTAAGGTGTTCTACTAACCTGCAACAGATTCCATGACTCACTGCTGGGTGAAAATTTCTTAGGATAGATATGCTAGCTTCCTATCTATTAGGGCCTGTGGGTTGTAGGATGGTTATCCTGTGATGTATAGCTAATATCCATTTATAAGGGAATACATACCATGTTTATATCTCTGGGGCTGAGTGAGCTCACTTAGGATGAGCTTTTCCAGCTCCACCCATTTGGTTTTGAATTGAATGATTTCCTCATTTCTAATAGCCATGTAGATTCCATTGTATAAATGTACCAGTTTTGTTTTGTTTTGTTTTGTTTTGTGTTTTATCCATTCTTCAGTTGAAGGACATCTGGGTTGTTTCCAGTTTCTGGCTATTACAAATAAAGATGCTATGAACATCGTTGAGGCAATGTCCTTGTGGTTTCATTTTGAATCTTTTGGATATATGCCCAAGAGGGGTATGGCTGGGTCTTGAGGTGGAAATATCCCCATTTTTTTAAGGTATCTCCAGATTGATTTCCAAAGTGGTTGTACAAATTTGCACTCCCACAAGCAATGGGGGAGTGTTCTTCTTTCTCAACATCCTTGCCAGAATGTGCTATCATTTGATTTTTGATCTTAGCCATTCTGACAGGTGTGAGATGGAATCTCAGAAATGTTTTAAGTTGCATTTCCCTGATGACCAAAGATGTTGAACATTTCTTCAAATGCCTCTTGGCCTTTAGAAATTTTTCTTCTGTAAATTATCGGTTTAGCTCCGTACCTGATTTTTTGATGTGGTTATTTGATTTTTTGGTATTTAATTTCTTCAGTTCTTTATATATTTTGGATATTAGCCCTCTGTAAGATGTTGGGTTGGTGAAGATCCTTTCCCAGTCTGTAGGCTGCCATTTTGTTCTAAGGACAGTGTCCTTTGCCTTACAGAAGCTTTTCAGTTTCACAAGGTCCCATTTATTGATTGTTTGTTTTAGCCCCTGAACTATTGGTGTTCTGTTCAGGAAGTTGCTACCGGTGCCAATGAGCTCCAAGCTTTTCCCCACTTTCTCTTCTATTAATGTTAGTGTGTCTCGATTTATGTTGAGGTCTTTGATCCACTTAGACTTAAGTTTTATACAGGGTGATAAGTATGGATCTATTTGCATTCTTCTACATGTTGACATCCAGTTAGACCAGCACCATTTATTGAAGATGCTTTCCTTTTTCCATTGTATGGTTTTGGCTTCTTTGTAGAAAATTAAAGGATCATAGGTGTGTGGGTTTATTTCTGGGTCCTCAATTCAATTCCATTGGTCAACTGGTCTGTTTCTATACCAGTATCATGCCGTTTTTATTACTATTGCCCTGTAGTACAGCTTGAAATCCGGCATGGTGATAACTCCAGATGTTCTGTTATTGTACATGATTGATTTAGCTATTCTGGGATTTTGTTATTCCATATGAAGTTGAGAATTGTTTTTTCCAGGTGAAAAGAATTAATTTGGTATTTTGATAGGAATTGCATTGAATCTGTATATTGCTTTTGGTAGGATGGGCATTTTTATTATGCTGATCCTACATATCCATGAGCAAGGGAGATCTTTCCATCTTCTGATATCTTCTTCAATTTCTATCTTCAGGGACTTGAAGTTCTTATCACACAGGTCTTTCACTTGCTTGGTTAGAGTTACCCCCAGGTATTTTATATTATTTGTGGCTATTGTGAAGGATGTTGATTCCCTTATTTCTTTCTCAGCCCATTTATCTTTTGTGTAAAGAAGGACTACTGATTTTTATTATTGATTTTGTATCCAGCCACATTGCTGAAGGAGTTTATCAGATGTAGGAGTTCTCTGATGGAATTTTTGGGGTCACTTATATATACTATCATATCATCTGAAAATAGGGATACTTGGACTTTTCCTTTCAATTTTTATCCCCTTGATCTCCTTTAGTTGTCTTATTGCTCTAGCTAAAATTTCAAGTTGAAGAGATACAGAGAGAGTGGGCAGCCTTGCCTTGTCCCTGATTTTAGAGGAAATGCTTTAAGTTTCTCTCCATTTAGTTTGATGTTGGCTATTGACATGTTGTAAATTGCTTTTATTATGTTTAAGTATGGTCCTTGTATGCCTGATCTCTCCAAGACTTTTATTATAAAGGGGTACTGTAATTTGTCAAAAGCTTTTTCAGCATCCAATGAGATGATCACGTGGTTCTTTTCTTTCAGCTTGTTTATGTGGTGGATTATATTGATGGATTTTCTAATGTTGAACCACCTCTGCATCCCTGGGATGAAGCCTACTTGATCATGGTGTATGATACTTTTGATGTGATCTTGGATCCAGTTTGCAAGTATTTTATTAAGTATCTTTACATCCATGTTCATAAGAGAAATTGGTCTGAATTTTTCTTTCTTTGTTGGGTCTTTGTGAGGTTTAGGTATCAGGGTGACTGTGGCCTCATAGAATGTGTTTGGCTGTATTCCTTCTGTTTCTATGTTGTGGAAGAGTTTGAAGAATGTTGGTGCTAGCACTTCTTTGAATGTCTGGTAGAATTATGTGCTGAAACCATCTGGCCCTGGGGTTTTTTTGGTTGGAAGATTTCTAATGACTTCTTCTATTTCCTTAAGGGTTATAGAACTGTTTAATTTGTTTACCTGCTCTTGATTTAACCTTGGTAGGTGGAATCTATCAAGAAAATTGTCCATTTCATTTAGATGTTCCAGTTTTGTGGAGTACAAGTTTTTGAAGTAGGACCTAATGAGTCTTTGGATTTCTTCAATGTCTGTTGTTATTTCCCCCTTTTCATTTCTGATTTTGTCGATTTGGGTATTTTCCCTCTGCCTTTTAGTTAGTTTAGTTAAGGGCTTGTCTATTTTGTTGATTTTCCCAAAGAACCAACTCTTGGTTTTGTAGATTCTTTGTATTGTTCTTTTTGTTTCTAAGTTGTTGATTTCACCCCTGAGTTTGATAATTTCCTCTCCACTGCTCCTCTTGGGAGTGTTTGCTTCTTTTTGTTCTAGCTCTTTCAGGTGTGCTGCTTTTAGGTCGCTAGTATGGGAACTCTCCAGTTTCTTTTTGAAGGCACTTAGTGCTATAAACTTTCCTCTTAGCAGTGCTTTTAATATGTCCCATAAGTTTGAGTATGTTGTGCCTTCATTTTCATTGAGTTCTAAGAAGATTTTAATTTCTTTTTTTATTTCTTCCTTGACCCAGAGGTCATTGGATAGAGAGTTGTTCAGTTTCCATGTTTTTGCAGGCTGTCTGTTGCTTTTGTTATTATTGAAGTCTAGCTTTATTCCATGATGGTCTGATAAGTTACAAGGGGTAATTTCGATTTTCCTGTATCTGTTGAGGCTTGATTTGTGACTGACTATATGGGCAATTTTCGAGAAAGTTCCATGAAGTGCCAAGAAGAAAGTGTATTCTTTTGTTTTGGGGTGAAATGTTCTGTAGATATCAATTAGATCCATTTGACTCATGACATCTGTGAGGTTCATTATTTCTCTGTTTTCTGCATCATTGATCTGTCCAGTGGTGAGAGTGGTGTGTTGAAGTCTCCCCCTATTAATGTGTGAGGTTCAATGTGGGATTTGAGCTTCAGTAGTGTTTCTTTAACGAATGTGGGTGGACTTACATTTGGGGCACAGATGTTTAGTATTGAGATTTCATCTTGGTGGATTTTTCCTTTGATGAGTATGTAGTGTACTTCCTCATCTCTTTTGATTAATGTTGGTTGAAAGTCTAATTTATTGGATACTAGAGTGGCCACTCCAGCTTGCTTCTTGGGTCCATTTTCATGGTATATCTTTTTCCATCTCTTTACTTGGAGATAATGCCTATCTTGTTTGCTGAGGTGTGTTTCTTGTAAGCAGCAGAACGTGGGATTCTGTTTTCACATCCATTCTGCTAGCCTGTGTCTTTTTATTGGGGAACTGAATCCATTGATGTTGAAAGATATTAATGACCAGTGATTGTTACTTCCTACCATCTTGATGTTGGTGGAAATAGTGTGTGAGTGAGCTTGTCTTCTTTTGGTTTTGCTGCAGGCACGTTATTTGCTTCCTGTGCTTCTTTGCATGTAGTTAACCTCTTTGGGTTGGAGCTTTCCTTCTAACATCTTCTGTAGAGCTAAATTTGTACATAGGTATTGTTTGAATTTAGCTTTGTCATGGAATATCTTGTTTTCTCCATCTATGTTGATTGATAATTTTGCTGGGAATAGTAGTCTGGCCTGGCATTTGTGATTTTTGGGGGTCTGCAAGACCTTTGTCCAGGCCCTACTGGCTTTTAGAATTGCTGATGAAAAGTCAGGTGTGATCTGATTGGTTTGCCATTATATGTTACTTGATCCTTTTCCCTAGCAGCTTTTAATATTCTTTCTTTGTGCTGTACATTTAATGTTTTGATTATTATGTGGTGAGAGGATATTCTTTTCTGGTCTAATCTATTTCAAGTTCTGTAAGCTTCTTGTACAGTTATAGGCATCTCTTTTTTTAGATTTGCAAATTTCTCTTCAATGATTTTGTTGAAGATATTTCCTGGTCCATGGAGCTGGGAATCTTCTCTGTCTTCTATTCCTATTATTCTGAGATTTCATCTTTTCATAGTGTCCTTGATTTCCTGAAGGTTTTGTGTCAGGACTTTTTATATTTCACATTTTCTTTGACAGATCTATCAATTTCTTTAATTTTATCCCCTGTGCCTGAAATTCTTTCTTCCATCTCTTGGATTCTGTTGGTGATGCAGGTGTCTATAGTTTCTATTCTTTTCTTTTTTTTTTTTTGAGCTTTTTCTTTTTTTAATAATTTAATTTTTATTTCTTCAAGTTACATCTCAATCGCATTCCCCTCCCTACTCCCCCCTTCAGTACCACCCTCCCACCTTCAACCTCCCATTCTCTTCCCTATTTTTTTTAAATTTGAGGTATATCTTATTTCCCCCAACAGTTACCCTTTTCAGTTCAACAAATGGTTCTTTCTCTTATAATAATAGATAAAATACAAAACAACAGAGGTAATTAGGCCACAGTTATGAGGGTTATATGGCTTAGCATACGATCCCAATGTCCAGTCCAAATGTATTTAGTACCTGATTTTAACTTTCTACTATCTAACCATCTCCATGAGTTTAAAGTTCTATATCTAACTCAACATTCATACTAACTTGCAACACAATTTTAAAGCATCGTCCTAGATCTATAACACTCTCTTGACTCCTGAACAACTCAAAATTTAATTATGAGACTCTAGCTATCTATTCTTCAACCTCCTCAGAGACCTGAGAGGGATAAATATATCTGATTTTATAGGAAGTACAGGACCTGCAGCTTCCAAAACTAAGAAATGACATACCAGTGGCTGCCTGGGCAGTTCCCATTTTCTTTCCATACATTACAGCATCAATCTTCAGTTGTTTGGCCCCGTTTCTCTGACAGACATTTATTGTAGAGCAGGGGTTATGAAGGACTTGCCTACCCTGTCTTGGCAGAGCTAGGCTGTCGACTTACCTGCTTCCAAGTTTTGTCCTTTTTGGACAGCATTCTGTCTACAGTTGGAGCAAGGGGTTTTTCCTGCCAAGAGATAGGCTTGCGACTAATTCAATCATCTCCCACTGAAGATTCTTCGATGCTCATCTTCTATTTGGAGTAGAATAGGGGGTGCTGTCAGGAGTTGATTTGTCTCGATATAAAAAAAAATCTAAAGTTAAGAAAACATCTTTGAATGCCATATTCTGCAGATCTCTTGAGGTTTTTGAAGAGGCCCTATCTATCTCTTATATTTGGATAAGCAGATGTTGCTTGTTTCTTAGCAGTTTATTTCTGATTAGCTTAGAAAATAACTATAATATACTCTTATAGTACCTAATACAATGACCAGCTTGCATGACTATTAGTTTGCATTTCTTAATTATCCTAAACATTTTATGACAATTAGTAGCAAAAGGCCGAAACTTCACATTTCATTTTTTTTTCTTTACACCCTAACCCTTCCATCCCATTTCTCTGGGGTGGGGTGTCCCTATATAAAAGTCCCTCATCTCAGTTCAGAAGTCGTATGAGGGCCAAGAGCCTCCTCATTCATTGGGGGTCTTGAGGCAGTACCACCAGTGAAAAGTGTCTCATTGCCCGGGAGAGAGAACTAAAAAAGAATCAACAAATAAGCAGACAAACAGATAAAAAAGGATAAAAAATAGAAAAAAATAAAAAGTCTATGTCCATGTTCCCTTTGGTGTGTTACTTGTAGTATAGATATCCCTACTATATAGCTAAAATCCTACTATAAGTGAATAGATGCCATATGCATCCTTCTGAGTCTGGGTTAGCTCACTCAGGATGAGCTTTTCTAGATCCATCCATTTGGCTGAAAATTGCATAATTTCAGTTTTCCTGATAGCTGAATAATATTCCATTGTGTAGATGTACCACAGGTTTTTAACCCATTCCTCGGTGGGGGGAAATCTGGGTTGTTTCCAGTTTCTAGCTATTACAAATAAGGCTTCTATGAACATAGATGAGGAAACTTCCTTATGATTCCGTGAGGAGGCATTTAGGTGTATACCCAGAAGTGGTATGGCTGGGTCCTGAGGCAAAGTTATTCCAAGTTTTCTAAGTTATCGCCAGACTGACCTCCATAGTGGTTGCACAAGCCTGCACTCCCACCAGCAATGGAGTAGGGTTAAAGGAGATCAAGGGGATAAATACTGGAAATGAAGAAAGTCAAATTATCCCTATTTGCAGATGATATGATTGTATACATAAGCGACCCCAAAAATTCCACCAGAGAACTCTAACAGCTGATAAACACCTTCAGCAAAGTGGCTGGATACAAAATTAATTCAAAAAAATCAGAAGCCCTTCTTTATACAACAAACAAATGGGCTGAGAAAGAAATAAGGGAAACAACCCCCTTCACAATAGCCACAAACTACATAAAATACCTATTCTTTTCTTAAGGTTTTCCAGTTCTATGGATGTCTAGGATTGGATTTTCTTCATTGCTTCAACTTCTCTTTTCAGGTTTTCCATTGCTTTAAGTGCTTTATTCATTTCCATCACCTCTTTTGTGATATTTTGTGTTGCTCTCTGAGATATTTGATTTCCTCCCTTAGGCCTTCTATTATCAATATAAGCATAGAATTAAGGTCATTTTCCTTTGTTTCAATTGTGTTAGGATGTCCAGAGTTGTCTGTAGCTTTATAGCTAGGCTCTGGAGACATCATATTGGTTTTTTTTTTTTGTTTTTTTTTTTGTTTGTTTTTCTTCGTTTTTTTGTTTTTTGGGGTTTTTTTGGGGTTTTTTGTTTGTTTGTTTGTTTGTTTTTGGTTTTTGTTTTTTTACCATGCTCTTGAGCTGACCTTTTGTCATCTGATTGACCCTGGTGTTTTCTGTTTGTTTCTTTTATCAGTTGACCTTGGGTCTCAGGAAAACTCCCTGTTCTGGGGGTTGGGTGATCCTGAGATCCTGGTGTCTACCTCCAGATGGTGGGTAGGTTCCTGTAATAGACTGGCTCTCAGAGAGTGATTGCTGCTTTCCTCAACTAGTTGTGACCCAATTGGACCAATATACAGGGGATTGAAGTGGGGAGGGGGCTATCCTCTGAGGACCTGAGAGCTGTCAGGTCTCCTCAGAAAGGTACGTAGAGCCTGTGTTCTCCCCTCAGTGACATAGTCGTTTTGGTTCAGCAGCTAGGCTGACCATGCAGGCAGGGAGCTGCACCCAAGACAGGTGCCAGCCTCAGTGTACCTGTTGCTGATTGCCTCAAACGCTTGGGTGCTAGGGTGAGTGACCCAACCCAATATTTGTGGAGAACACACAGTCGCTGGCTCTGTTTGCAGTCAGTCTTGGCTCCTAATTGCTTTGCTGTGACTGGGTTAGGTCTCTGAGACTCAGCTACAGTGCACACTCTGCCGCCATGTTGGGAACTCCAGAAAGAAAATCTTACTTATCTTTGCTCTTGTGGTCTGGCTGTTTTTCCCTGTTGGGTGTACAGGTCTGCATGCAGACTCGATATCAGGCAGACAGGCATCACTGCTGATCTGTGGCTGGATCCATGGGCTGAATCCACTTGTGGACTAGATCTGCTCTAGCTGGCACTCCCCTCCAGATGGGTAACTGAGCTGGCTGATCTCAGGGTGGTGTTCCCAGGAACTGTGTGAGCTGTTTCAAGTGCTGACCAGTCTCAATGTTTGCCTCGAAAACTCAGACACTGTCTGTGTTTCACAGTGGGCCACAGGACCTCACATTCACTTCACAGTGTCTAATCTCATTCACCTACTACTCAGATATAATGCTCTATTGTCGGCACCATCTTGGATCCCCCAAATGGATTTTTTTAAGTGGTATATTTACACAATGGAGTATTGGTTGGATGTTTAAAAAAAAATGATGACAAAAGCCATCCAAGAAATCCCAGTTCAGCTATCATTTTGTGAAGGTGCATCTTCCTCAAAGTTGAGTGAGTCCTATCCTGCTATACATCCTGTTGCTTCTCTGACATGGAGGAAATGCTGTTCTTCTGGGATGTGGCCATTGATTTTTTTCCAGAAGAGTGGGAATGCCTGGAGCCTAATCAGTAGAACATGTATGGGGATATGATGTTGGAGAATTAAAGCAAGTTTTTGTTCCTAAACAATGTGTTGACTCTTATAGGAAGTTTCTGGGAAGAAGTCTCCATCAGTATTCATCCCCACTATCAGAAACTAGACAAGACACAGAAATAAACAGAAGATGGGAATTTCCCTTAAAGTCTCCAAGTAGGACCTCAGCCATCAATATCTTCAGTCTTAGTGAAAGAATCCAGGTAGAAGACCTCTTCGTGATTCACACCCTTTTGCAAGAGACTACACCAGACAAAAATACCAACACCTACCTCCTCAGAAGAACACATTCTTCCTTTATTAGAAAACACAGTGGTCATTCTGGGAATATGGCCCTGGTGTGATAGTTATGGTGTCTTGGAACATCTCAAGAGGTAATCCTCTGCACCAATCCCCCAAGCCTGGGATTCCCAGACAGAGTATGAATCCCTTGATTGGCAGAAATCTTGCAGGTGCCTGAAAGTATTGCTTCTGCAGGATACACAGGGAAATGCCAGAGTCATGTATTTGATGGGTATGGAAAGAAGGGCTACACCAGAAAGAAGTCTTTTCCCAGAAGTGAAGCGTGATTGGATTATAAAGACAAAACCAAAATTACATCATAACAGAGGCAGGCCAGGGGCCTGAAATTTCAAAACGTTCAGTTCCATTGATTCAAATAATTTGTTTTATATTGTAAAGCAGTGGATCTTCCAAAGCGTCAGGTAACATTAGGTGACACTATGTAAGAACATTTTCTCAGGCAGTAAGCTTTCAAAATTCTGCAGATTCAAGATTCCTTTTTTTTTTTTTACTCTGAAGTTTGATATTCTGTATTAATATTTGACAGGGTGCCCTGCCTATAAGCATTTGTCTACATGTAATCTACATATTTATGTACATTAAAATCTAGTTATAAAACACATCTGGACACATTAAGATAAAAATATCTATGAGATCTAGTTCTGTGAACATAAAAACTGTGTTTCCACTCCATGTGTAATCACAAATCTTACATACTCACACCTTGTACACTGCTTCTCTCATTCATTGCTCAATGGTTGTGTAATATATAAATGAATAATTCTGCACATACCAATATTCAGAAAAAATAAAGAAGGTCATTTTATAATCATAAGGAAACAAATGTGCAGTTTGTCCGATATTAAAATATCATGATATGTTTCTTAGTCCCATTAGTTTAGAATACATTTTTTCTATCATTTTTCCTCAAGGAGTTGCTTTGATGGTTTGGGTTGTTTGCTGAAAGCAACAATAAAAGATAAAAAAAATAAAAATAAAAAATAAATAAATGAATAATTCTTAGAAATTAGGTTAATGGGACTCCCAGTCTGGCACCAACTTACAGCCCAGCACCACCTGACACAGCCCCAGACATCCAGAGACCTTGGCTCCACTAAGCAAGTAAGTGATGGGAAGATGGAAGAGAAAGAGCAGCAGAAGGTCATGTGCACAATGAAGAATGGTGAAACTGGAGACTCAAGGATAGTATGGAACAGCATGATGTGAGTACTCAGTGATGCCACCTAAGGCTATGGTGAGGTCCTGGCCCATGGTGCCACCATGTCTTGGTGTCTTGGTCTGTGGTCCTGCAACAGAGGGAGTCAGTTACCAACAAAGGCCAGATGGATGTCCCTGGTATGAGCAGCTGGCTGGAGTCATGTTGATGTCTGAAAGCTGACTCCACCCCAGCCAGCTTCAGCATTCGAGAGAATGGGTCTTGCACCTCCTCTGGGCAGCACAGAAGAGCTAACTCTGGTGGTATGGGCTCAGGTTAATGTGGAAGAGTTGGCCAACTACTTGTCTTTCAAGCAGTGGCATGGATGAAAGAGAGATGCCCTCCAGCTTGTCCTTCTGGAGTGGGTGATGGTGAATTGGCCTGAGAGCATGAGCTGGCCCTGCCCCTTCCAGCTTTAACATTGGGTGAGCTAGCCAAGGCATTGCTGGAGAACTGTGCCCTAGTGGTATGGGTGTGGAAGAGCCCAGAGATTGACCAGCTCAGCTACCACCCAGGCCCAGATCCAGAACTTTGAGTTGGCCCACCCCAATATGTGCCTCATCCATGAACTGCTGGAGCACATGAAGTTGTCAGTCTTACAGATCCAAAGCTTCAGGATCTCCATGACACAGAACAAAATCAGGATATCTGATAGGAGTCCCTGAAGGATCCAGTATTGATAGTATAGCAGAAGCCAGAGGCCTTGAATCAGACCAATGATCCATTGCAATGACCATTCGCAACTAAAGATGTGTGCACAAAAGGGTGTACTGTGGGACTCCCTGTGACACACTGCAGTTCTCACAAGGAGATTTTCCCCCCTCTGGTGGCAAGGGAAACTTTGCAAGAGCAGAGGGCAAGTACAAAGGGATGGGGAGATGAATGGGATTGAGGTACATGATGGGAAATCACAAAGAATCAATAAAAAGTTATATTTAAAAAATGACATCATGAAATTTACAGGCAAATGGATGAAACTAGAAAAAAATCATCCCATGTTAGGTGGCCCAGACCCAGAGAGACATAGTATGAACTCGCTTATAAATGTTCAAAGATGTTAAGTAAAGGATAATCATACCACAATCCACAGACCCAGGGATGTTAAGTTACAAGTAAGGCTCAAGGGGGAGGGGCACATTGATCACCCTGGTAGGGGAAATAGAAAAGATCTTAGGGTGAACTCGGTGCAAGTGGGATGAGAACGAGAGGGATCAGATGGGTGTTGGAGAGAGAGAAGACTGGTAGAGAGGACTGAAATTGGGGAGTATTTGATGGACAATTTGGAAACCTAGTGCAATGGAAAATCCCTGGAATCTATGAGTGACCTTACCAAAGACTTATAGTAATGGGGGATATGGAGCCTCAACAGACCCTTTTCTGTAACCAGGCAAGGTTTCCTGCGGTGGGACTGGAACACCAACCCAGCCACAGAACTTTTGACCTACGATCTATCTTTCCTGCAAGTGTGCTGGTGTAATGGTGCCACAGAACTTGTGGGAGTGAACAACTAGTAACTGGTCCAACTCGAGGCCCACACCATGAGTGTTGGAGGTGTCTCCAGAGATACATGGCCTGGGAACAGTGAGATTGAGTAAACTCAAACCCTGGATTGTCTCTCAGAATCTCAGGCCCTTTGAGCTCAGCAGGAGTTCAGTCCTTCTCTCTTCCTGTTCCCAGATGCCTCTCTGGAGCACATGAACACACCCCAAAGGCCTATCTTCACTGTGGCACATTGAAACGTGAGTTTAGGCACATACCATGTCTGAGAATCCTTTCCCATGTTGCATTGCCAGCATGTCAATCTCAGCCTATGGAGTGCATCCACACCCAAGGGCCCCGCCCACACTTCCCAAGGTAAAAATCAGCCTCATTGTCTCATCCAGGAGAACGCCATTCTCTGAATTCCAGTGGCCTGGATTCAAGTTGCACTGCCACTCAGCAGCTGGCAATAGCAACAGCTAGTGACAAAAGCTTGCCAGAGCAGGCATTGGCAGGTCCATGGTTCTTCGAAGTAAAGACAGCCCCCTCATGACTGGCCAGATTCTAAAGCTCTGTTTGCATGGGGTAAAGTAACAGGGTGCTTGCTTATGTCACCTTTTGTCTGTAGACAAAAACAAAACAACAACAAAAAAGGTTCAGGCTGTTACATGCCCCCCAGGGCTGACAAAAACTGGGAGAGAGCTCTTTCCCATTCCTATTGTCCTCAGTTTGAGGGTTCTGGGGTCTATATTTACTCCATCTAGCCTGTTTCATCAGGTCCCATGGAGGCATGATCCATAAGCCCATGCTGCAGAGCAAACAGGGAAGGCACAATCCACAAGCCCAAACATCTTCCCAATTTTTTTTTTTTTTTTGAGGCAGGGTTTCTCTGTGTAGCACTGGTTGTCCTGGATTCACTTTGTAGACCAGGCTGGCCTTGAACTCACAGAGATCTGCCTGCCTCTGCCTCCTGAGTGCTGGGATTAAAGGCATCCACCACCACACCCGGCAATTACAGATAGCTGTGAACTGACATTTGGGTGCTGGGATTTGAACTCAGGTCCTTTGGAAGAACAGTCAGTGCTCTTAGCCACTGAGCCATGTCTCCAGTCCCCCAGTTTTTCCTTTTTAAAGAGAGTTCCAACAGTAATCATCATCTTCCATGTTGGGAACAGCGTAGTATTAGAACAGAACCTGACTGGCAGTGACCTTAGCAATATTGCTCATCTGCCACTTTAGAAATTGGAGGGGGCAGGGTGCTGTGAGGATCAGGGGTCCAATGGCCAGTATAGGACCAAGGAAGGGGAGGAGTCACACTAGCAAAGAGTTTGAATATCATGGAATGGGGTATTGGGAACATAATGTGTGTGGATATCTCATCTGAGATCTTTGAGAATTTGCACATCTTGTTCTACCAGCCCAGATTCATTGACATAGAAACAACATTCCTCCTCCAACAACATGCAAGTGCCCCCCTGCTCAGCAGTCAGCAAGTCTAGGGCCTTCCACTTTTGGAGAACAACGCCCACTGGCACTGGAGGGACTCGAGACTCTCTGCAATTGCCTGGTCAAGTTTGTCCTGGAAGTTGCTGGACAGATGGTTGGTCTGGACAATCTTTTTGCTAGTGCCCTGTCTCTACATAATTAAAGCAGACCCCTCCTATTTTTATTGCTGCAGCAATGGTTGAGATTGGATTTGATGTTGTTCCTACATCTTGGGCAGCTACTATCCATCTATTACAGTGCCCTCCTCAGAGACTTTGGCAGGCTAGTCTGGCCTCAGGGGTCATGCCCTCCCATAGTAGGTTTTTAAGGAGGTCCCTGGTTGTGGAGTCAACCAGGATTTTTCTTTCTACATCTGTTTTAGTTCTAAGGATAAAGTCAGATAAGACTTCTCCTTGATTTTGGCGAAGAGAGAGCAGGGAGGAGGTAGAATCCTGTGAGCCAAAGGAAGGGGTTATTCTATCCCAAGCCTAGAGGGCACAGAGATGTATCTGGTCAAAACAACCATCTGGTAATGTCACCTGTTGTGCTACCATGGCAAAGGCTCCCTGGCCAAAAAGTTCATCTAGTCTCCATGAGGTGTCATTTTGGCCCTGATTTCTTATAACTTGTTGGAGACATCCATCCCTGAAAAGGAATGGACCAGGCAGGGAAGAGTGACAAATATCCCACCAGTCCTGGGCTGTATTTAAAGTGGCAATCTGCCTCTGTAAGAGTGATTTTGTCCAGGGTGCATGGATGCCATCTTCCTTTGCTGCCTCTCTGAGTTCTTTTAAATCTGCAGCTAGGTATGGGTACCAGTTGAGCAGTCTGTGCCTTGTGGGATTGATATTTACGGGGGAAATGCTTGGGATTCCTGAAATTCGAGCTCTGAGTCAGAGTCACCGGTAGCAGGTGAGACTGAGGGCTTCAGGGTTTTAAGTGGGATTGGGACACCAACCCAGCCACAAAACTTTTCACCTATGATCTATCCTGCCTGCAAGATGTGCTGAGGTAATGGTGGCACAGAACTTGTGGGAGTGACCAACCAATAACTGGTCCAACTCCAGGCCCACACCAAGAGAGGAAACCCATGCTTAATATTGCCTGGATGGCAAGGAACCGGAGGATGGACAGCCCAGAGACCCAGGATAGAACCAAACGTGACTGGGGGGAGAATCAATGAAATGACTTCTAATTACAATCTGCTATACTCATAGATTTGTACCTAGCCCAATTGACATCAGAGAGGCTTCATCTAGCAACTGATGGGAGCAGATGCAGAGACCCACAGCCGACTCCATTTTTTTTTTTTAATGTATTATTGAGAGCTCCAAATCAACCTCTCTTCTTCCTCTGAACTCCATAATGTTGAGAAGAAAGCACTGGAGCTCCCTCTGGTGACAGCCAAAGGAACTTCAAAGCAAGCAAGCAAGCAAGCCTTGACCACAGCAGAAACCTTTACCTTTGCTCCAACATAACCTTAACACAAGTCAAAAACAGCTGAGCTTATTAGAGCTTCTCAAACGTTCTTGTGGCTATTTATGTTCTCACCATAAGGCGTCGGTATATAAGGATCTCTCCACAAGCTCAGGGTGCACGTGAGGCATCTGATATCAAACCCCACCAACTTTGTATTGCTAGAATTTTCCAACTCCAAGAGTGATCTCCGCATCCAAGTATAAGACACCCTCTAAATTTTCATTGTAAATGCGAAGAAAACTGTGACTCATGAAAAAAACATGAGAAATTATATACCATGCTAACACTCATAAACAAAGGCTATCAATAGAGGACTCACTGAGCGTTAGAACAACCCCCTAACACGATGAGACATGAGGTGGAACTGGAATAACAGAGATCAATAAAAGTACTAGACATGGCACAGATAACTCAGCATTTCACTTGTCACACAACTGAAGGCAGCTGTCCATTCAAGTAAGCTCCTTCCAATCATGGATGCTGAGGCAGCTGGATGTCCATATGGAAGGCAGTCAACTTTATCCCTCCATTCCCGAAAATCCACAAAATGAACCATAGGACTGAATGCAAAAGTGAAATTATGGGACTTCTAGAAACAAAACACAGCTTATAGTAAAGTTGAAATGGAATATATATATATATATATATATATCCTTTCATCTGTTGATGGACAGCTAGATTTATTCCAGTTCTTCACTATAGTAAATTAAGCAGCAAAAAAAAAAAAAAAAAAAACAACTCATGGGGGTACAAACAGCTCTATGGTAGCACATGGTGTTCTCGACAAAGCTAGTAAGGAAATTTCACTTATGCCAAATCTCTGCTGTCTTAACAATTATTTAAAGAGCATGTGTAATTGAAGACTGCATCCCACTCCATTAGTTTCTTAAGAACAATTAATTCAGGATTTTAATTATTTTTGCAAAATCCTTTCCCATGCAATATCTAGATAATCACTTGCCTGAATAACTGAAAGATGGAGTGGGTATACCACAGGAGCCTTGAAGTTTAGAGTTCATCCTATAACTCTGCCTGCCGCAGAGATCTAGCAATGATGGCTTTTTACATGTAACTAAATGCAGCATAATAACTAAAGGACAGTAGGTGGGAGAATTAGGCAACCTGTTGTACTGTATTTTCAACTCTAAAAAAAATCTAAATCAAATGTTCATTCATATCTTAAATTCTATTCTAAAAGCTCTATTGATTAAGTTTTCTTTCTGGAAGTCAAATTAACAGAATTACTAAACTCAATTATTATAGCCAATAACAGAGCAAAGGAGAGGGTGTAGATTTTCAAGCAGAAACATGAAAGAGAAAGGTAGCAAATAATATTTATTGAGCATTTACTAATTTTCTTAAGCCCTTTTGTCTTAATTTTCTTGTACTGAAGCAAAATACCTGTTAAAAACAACTAATTGGAAGAAGGGTTTGTTTGGCCTTACAGTTTGAGGGTAGAGTCCATTGTAGCAGGGAAGGCATAGCAGCAAGAATGTCACACTGAGACCATAGTCAGGACATAGACTATTGATAGCACGTAGGGTCCACCTATCAAGGCTCAAGCTCTACCACCAGCAACTTATTTCCTCCAGTAAGGCCCCACTTCCTAAAGGTTCCACAGCCTTACAGAACAGTGCTACTAGTTAGGGATTAAGTGTTCAACCACATGACCTTATAGAAGATATTTCACATTTAATCACAATACTTCTTTATTTAATCTCTAAAACAACAATACATGCTATTATTTTTAGAGTCCTTTGCATTTTATGAATATCCAAATTGTGACATACTGGATGATGTGGCACATGGTAAGTGGTAGAATTTGAAATCAGACTTGAGTAATGAGGTTCTGGAATCTTCCTTTGAAAGCATGTCTTTATCCTGTCTCACAATCATAATCCTTCCAGTCCATAGTGCCCCATTCCTTCAGAAACTGCCCATTTCTCAGAAAGACATTTTGTAAAGAATGTCATATGGCCAGTCATTTACATTTGACCCAAATACTTCTCTAAAAGTGACTCATCACTACCTAAACCAAGACACTTTGTCTTAAATCAACTTGCAGAGAGAATACTTGATTCTCAGGCATCTTGGGTCTTATTTCACTCTCTGAAGCTCCGAGATCATTTTGATGAGTTTGTGTTCCTTTACAAACATATTGTTATCCATAAAGTTGGATCAATTAAACTGAAACCTTTCTAAACAAAGCTATTTTTGTGGCTTTTAGCAAAAGATGTCAGAAAAAAATGACCTAATATTTATCACAAAAAAGTACTAGGAAATGTAGAATAAGACATAGTTATTAGCCTTAAGAGCATAATAGTTTGTTAAGGGATAAACATACAAATAACTAGCCTGTGTCCTAGGACAGAAAAGTGTGTAAGCAAACAACTATGCCCCAATGAAGAAGGAATAATTCTCACTGAATACATGGGGGATCAGAGAGAGGAACCTCAGGGAAAATTCACAGAGTAGCATCTAGGTAGAGTACTTCCCTCAGTTGGTGTTTCCAAATTCATAATATATTCTCACTACAATCCTTCATCTAAGCACAGTCCAAATCAAACAAAACCATTTTGAAAACGTAAAGAAACCAATATATAAATAGTCTCCAGAGAAAGCAAGAAGCACGAACTTTCATTTGAAAACACCACTTAATTTGCAAATATTTGAGGTTTAATTCTGCAATGATTTCCTGTTTCTATTCCCTCTCCAGTTGTAGATGTTTTATGCCCAGTGAGAATATGAGTTATGATTTTCATTCTCTAAATGGTTAGCTCTGCCATCAGTGCCACGAATCTCTACAAATGAATCAGTTAGTTCTGCTCTCAATTAGTTGTTCAAAGCAGCTAGAACGTCAACTGCCTCCCATAACATCCACATGCTGTCCAGATGGGGAGGTTGTGTAATAGAAGTAATCCTGTAGTTACTTCTATACCCAGTATTCTTGAATGATAAGTAAAAACATATCTAGTTTTAGTCAACATTACTGTGTTCAACCTAAAAGAATCCAAGGAAAGAAAGCTTCTCTTTCTATAATCTTCACATGGAGTGTCAGTTCCCATTCCCATCTTTGAAGTAGATTTCTGTGAAGAGTGGTCACCTTCATCATCTACACCAGTTAAGATCCTTGCTATGATTAGCAGCTTTACCAGATTAGCACCAGCTAGTACCCACATAGTGTATAACAAGAAGCCCTCTGCTTTTGTAAAGTATGGGAAAACCCAACTATGTTATTTGTTATATATGGTTTTCCCCATATCACTTTTTTACAGCTTACAGAGATGTTCATATCCATTGAAGACACTTTGAAGCCCAAGTAATGAGAGCTCAAATACAAAAGTGTGTGCAGATTGTAGAAACCCCTTATGTTAGCTGTTTCAGGGGAGCATTGATGAAAGCCCTGGATGACAACTGTAGTTGGCAACACTCTAAATACATCTGTTTACTTGTTGCCTTGAACCTACTGCATTTTGAGTCACAATACTTCTTAAGGTCTGACTACTAATAATGATAATGAATCACCCCTCTCTTTCTTCCCTGCCATTTTCAATAGGCTGAGAAAGGGTGGCCATACGAATGACAGAAGCATTTCTCTGATGATTAAGAATGCTGAGCATTTCTTTAAGTGTCTCAGCCATTAGGGATTCCTCCTTTGTGAATTCTTTGTTTAGCCCTGTTCCCCATTTTTTGATTGGATTATTTGATTCCTTGGCATTTAATTTCTTGAGCTCTTTGTAAATTTTGGATATTAGCCCTCTGTCAGATGTGGGTTGGTGAAGATTTTTTCCCACTCTGTTGGTTGCTGTTTTGTTCAAATGACAGTGTCTTTTGCCTTACAGAAGCTTTTTGGTTTCATGAGGTCCCATTTATTGATTGTTGGTCTTAGATCCTGAGCTGTTGGTGTTCTGTTCAGGAAGTTGTCAGCTGTGCCGATGAGTTTGAGGGTTTTCCCCCACTTTCTCCTCTAATAGATTTAGTGTGTCCAGCCTTATGTTAAGGTATTTGATCCACTTGGACTTAAGTTTTGTACAAGGTGATAAGTACAGGTCTAATTTCATTCTTTTACATGCGGGCATCCAGTTGGACCAGCACCATCTGTTGAAGAGAAATGCAACTCGATACATCTCTGAGATTCCGTCTCACACCTGTCAGAATGGCTAAGATCAAAAGCTCAAATGACAGCACATGCTGGCGAGGTTGTGGAGAAAGGGGAACACTCCTCCATTGCTGGTGAGAGTGCAAGCTTGTACAACCACTATGGAAATCAGCCTGGCGATATCTTAGAAAACTTGGAATAGCTTTTGTAGGGGTTGGATAAATTAGATTTAGAAAATATATAGGAGTTTCTGATACTGTCTCTTAATTCGGGGCCTGAAGAGCATTATCAGCATGAAGTCAGCAAAAACAGGAAAGACTTAATAGACTGAAAAACAAGGTTGAAGTCAGGAAAAACAGGAAAGACTCAATAGACTTGAAGAAACAAAGTATCTGGCCTGACATTGTTTTCAGCTTCTAAGTGGGCAGAGCCCAAATTAAGCTGAAACAAAGTTCCTCCTATTTAAGGACAGTGCATGGAGCCCAGAAGTAGAAGAGGCCCCTGATGCTAGAGAGCTCCAAGAGTCCTGCTGAAATAACGGCTGGCCATTGATGGCCAGCTCTCTCCCTGAAGCAGAAAGAAGCCGGTGAGCAAAGAAAGCCTGAGCAAGACACCAAAAGGCCAAGGACTGGACCCTGTGGCTCAGCTTTTGCCTGGAGGGGTTTGATCTGTCTGATCAGTGGCCTAGGGGAAACTGTGCCTGGCTTTAAGGACTGAGGCAGAGCAGCTGAGTTCCTGATTCCAAAGAAGTAAGTTGGCCTGCAGACGGCTGGAGTCTCCCACAGAGAAGAAAGCATGAAGCCTTATTTAAGGTGAGACTGCAATAACCAACTTACCCTGATGAACCTGCATCTGAGAGATCCAGAAAAAGGACTGCTAAGTGCGTTAAAGAATCTACAACAAAGACTGTGTTCCTGACGACTGAGGACCTGCCCCAGAGACTGTATCATTCTAAAAGGTTATGAAAGTAGTTGTTATAATTATCAATAGGTTTAGTGGATAGGTTAAAGGGGTTGTAGGAATTTATAGGATTAATAGTTAAGAAATTGTTGGTGTTTGTTATAAGTGAATTTAGTAATAAATAAATAAGTGTTAAATAATAATTTAAAAGTTCGGTTACAAGCTTTACCTCAAGACCCAGCCATACCACTTCTGGGTATATATCAAAATGATTCCTCACCAAATCACAAGGAAGTTTCCTCATCTATGTTCATAGCAGCCTTATTTGTAATAGCTAGAAACTGGAAACAACAAGATGTCCCTCAACCGAAGAATGGATTAAAAAACTGTAGTACATCTACACAATGGAATACTACTCAGCTATCGGAAACAACGAAATCATGCAATTTGCAGCCAAATGGATGGAACTAGAGAAGCTCATCCTGAGTGAGCTAACCCAGACTCAGAAGGATGCATATGGCATCTATTCACTTATAGTTGGATTTTAGCCATATAGTACAGGATAACTATACTACAACCAATGCACCAAGGGGGAAAAGGAACATAGACTGTCTTTCCTGTCAATGAGACACTTTGCCCTAGTGGTGCTGCCTTGTAGGCCCCCAGTGTATGAGGAGGCTCTTTGCCCTCATATGACTGCTGAACTGGGGGAGGGGACTGTTATGTAGGGACACTCCACTCCAGAGGACCTTATGTAAGTGTAACATTTGCCCCTCACAAACATTTATGCAAAGCTCACCAACAGATAGTAGTTAACTGAATCCAATAAGGTTACATACCATGATCAAGTGTATTTTCCATGAACACATGATTTATTTAATATCCAATGTATATGTTAATAAAAGAAAAGAAAAAAATACTTCACAAAAACATAATTAAAATCCCCAGAAATTGGGGGATAGAAAAGGATATAATAAGGAACATTTAGAAAAGTAAGTTTTAATCTTGTGAAATCCATAAGAAACCAATTAGAACAATGAATGACTATATCAACATGAAAGAATAAAAACAATGTGTGAAAATTTCATAGTTAGACAAGCTCACAATCAACAATCAGAAGAGAAATTAAGAAAATGTCACCTCTGACAATATCAGAAAGTCAAGGCAGGTTCAACAGAGTAAGGTATGTGTGCTGAATGCGCATATTTATTTCATATAAATATTTATCAAAGAAATGAAACTGCTAAATAACTGAAGAGCTATTTCACATTCATAAGTTAGAAGACTTAAACTGACAAATGGTAACATAAACCAACAGAACAGAACTAAGAGCACAGAAGCAAAAATTTATATATTTAAGCAGATGATTTAAAAAAAATAAAGATGCCAGAACAGTCTATATCGATGTGAATATCCTTTAAAAATGAACAATTTGTGTCTACATGCAGTAAATAAATAAAATAAACTGAGGCCTTAACCCACCCACACACAACCCATATACACAAACTGCAAATGGACTGTGGATCTAGATGGAAGAACTGAAACCACAAAACTTCTAGAATAAAACAAAAGGAGCTGTTTTGTTCCTTGCTTAGGGGGAGAGGTCTTAGATGTGATACCAAAAGCGCAATCTGGAGCAACAACACTGATGAGCTGGCCTCTGATCACACTTTAAAAGATGAAACTACTACAGGGAAGGCATGGTGGCACATGACTTTAACCCAGCCCATGGTGAGTGATGGACAACCAGTGCTATAAAGAGAGACCGTGTTACGGAAAAGAAAGAAAGAAAGGAGAGAAGGAAGGAAGGAGAAAAGGAAGGAAAGGTGAAAAGAAAAGAAACCAGAGTGAGAAACATTTAAAGACTATAATAAATATTGACAAAGATGATGAAAACCTAAATCTTTTTGTTTGTTTCTGTTTGTGTTTGTTTGTTTGTTTTTGTTTAGATGCCTACCTGCTGGCCTGGAACTTGCTTATAGATCAGGCAGGCCTCCATTCTCAGAACTCCACCCATGTCTGCCTTCCCAGTGCTGAGATTAAAGTGTACACCACCACACAAAGACTAAATCTGTTATAGCTTGCTGTGGGATTGCAAAGTAGGGTAATTCAGCGTTTCCTCAAAACAATAAGCAAAAAGATGACATATGACCCAATATAATCCAAGAGAAATGGGAATACATATCCATGAAAAACATGCACACAAAATTATTCATAACACTTATCAATTGATGAATGACTAGACAAAATCTGATACATCTCTACACTAAATATTAAACATAATAAAGAATTGAGCACTGATAAGTGCAAGACATGGATGAATCTTAAATAATAATGGTAAGTAAAAAAATCAAATAACAAAAGGCCATCTATTACATAATATTACTTACATATCTAGAATAAGCAAATCCATAAGGCAGACATAAAATAATGGTTTTACTTAATAAACAAAGGAATGGGAATGTCTATTAATGGGTTTGGGAGTTTTTGATGAAGTATTAAAATTATTCAAAACTAATGAACATAGTTACATAATTAAATTTTTTTCCTTTTTTAAAATTTTGTGAATTTCAAGTCATGCACCCTGTTCCTTCTCCTCTCCCACTTCCCCTCAGACCCACCCTCCAGCTTTGCAACCTCCCTCCACACCAAAAAAACCTCATTGTAGACATTGTAGTCTGTCTCTGTGTGACCCATAATATTTCCTTTTGTCCACAGTTATTATTTGCAAATGTTCATTATAATGACTCCTTGGTATGGTATGAGCCCTTTGTCAATACTGTAACCTCACTGAGACTCCTCTCAGATATGCTGTTATTGTCCTGTGTCATAGATCCTATAGTTTAAGGTCTGAGGAACTGGCCTCTTCATGTACTCCAGTACATCCATGGGGTGGACCAACTCAAAGCCCTGGTTCTGGGCCTGCAACCCCCACTTACAGGACCCACTCTTCTGAGTGGTACAGCAGGTAAATGATGGGATCAGCTCTCCTGATTTCATTACCCCATCAAGGTCAATTCTTCTGCCTGCTACCTGTGACAAGGGCAAGAGAGTAAAGGGGATCTCTCCCTCACCAACACCCCCACAAACCAGACAGAAGGCAGGGCTGTTTCTTTCACACTCACTCCTTCAGACCTGGCTCACCCACAATCCCCACATCTAGGGCCAGCTGTAGTGTGCTTCCCAGGCAGGTGCCTGGCCTGCTCTCCCGAATGCTGCAGCATATGAGGACAGGGACAGCTCTCTTGCTCTTGTGACCCCGTCCGGGGCCAGATCTCCTGTCTGCCACCAATGGTAAGGGCCAAAGGGAGAGGTTCTCTCCCTTGCCAACACCATCACAAAGCAGACAAAAGGCAGGGCTGGCTCTCTCACTTTCACACCCTTGGGACTGGCTCACACACAGCCCCACATCCAGGACCAGGCAAGGATCCTCTAGTTTCTGGCTTGCTTCCTGTCCTGGGAGCCCATCTGGTGCTTGCCTGGTGCAGACTGGTGGTCGACATAGGGAAAGCACACCAACAGATTATCCAATACTAAATGGTCAGTCTTGAAAACATACATATGCGTGATGTTATACAGACCAAACATATTATGTTAAGGAACATATATGCAACAACTAATGAAAAAGGAGGCCATGGATTTGAAAGTCAGAAAGAGGAAGTATATGGAAGGACTTGGAAGGAAAGAAGGGAGGTAGAAGTATTGGAACTATATTATAATTAAAAATAAAAGAAGAGGGAATCCAAGATGGCGGCAGATAGCACAGACACATTTTGAGCACAGGGAAAATAGCTACAAAATCTTAGAAATATAAACAAGCTGAACAACAAACTGAGCAGCATGAACCCACAGAGTTTTACCTGGTGAACCCAGGGTCTACTAGGGGTCCCAGGGTGGGACTCACAGACACTCAGGGAAACAGACCTACCAGCTGCAGAGCAGAGGCCCAGGGCTCAGAAAAGAGGCCAGCAGCACAGAGAAGAGGCTTGGGGCCTGGATCAGAGGGCAGCAGCTCAGAGCAGAGGCCAGTGAAGAGCCTGGCATGTAACAGAGGCCAGTGGGGAGCCTGCAGCGGAAGCGGACACGAGCCATTCAAATACCCAATGAGTAGCTCTGAAGCCCAGACAGGGGTACTCACCAGCCTCTGGAGCACCCAATTTCACACTGGCATTCCATACAGGAGAACTGCAGGATCACCAAGATTTATCTCCAGCACAGTGGCAGTCTGGGACCTGCAAGCATATCTGGGCATACCCAGAAAGGTTTTGGACACACAGGTCTCTCTACTGGATATACAATCACATGGAAGAACATTGTGCCCCGACAGAGCAGAGGGCTGCTCTTTCTGCACCAGTACAGTGTCCTGCAGGTCTGATCACTGCAGGGCCTTGAGAGGCAGCCCCAACTGACAGATAGAGGTACCTCCCAGCTTCCTGACCACCCAGCATTTACACAGTCACTCCCACATCCTAAAGAAGACAGGTAGTGCCACTGAATCGAGAAGATCAGAGCGGGCTGAAAGGCAGGTTGTCAGGTTATAAGGCTGCAGAACTCCACAGAGTCCAGGCCCAGCAGATGGGTTGTGGTGTTCATATTGGAGCCTGTGCACCTTGCCCCTTCTCAGTGGGCTACCTGTCTTCAGAATCCATAGCTCCTGTGCAGGAGCATCAAGTTCTTCGCCTTTGTGCACTGCCTGAGTGATACAGACTACAAGGGCTTACTGCCTAGGGCCGAGAGGCACAGAGGTGCCCTGGGGACCACCTAGAAGAAGCCGCCTGGGGGAAGGACCACAACAGACCAGACCCTTGGATCAGACACACAATCCATGGTCCTCTGAGCCCCACCAGCATCACTAGGAAGACCTGCTAGAACCAAAGACCCTACAGGCGGGAATAACTCACCCCATACACACCAGATCTGAGACCTCAATTGGGACACAACAGGAAGAGGTGAACTTTGGGGGACCCACCAAGACCCAGCCCCCACCACAAGACCCCACCTAGTTTGTGTTAATCTATAAATAACCAAGATTATACAGACTCCACACCAAAGCTCCCTCCTTGGCAACCGGTCCAGAATACATCAGGAACAATGAGCTTAGGGCAACCAGATGGCTAAAGGTCAGTGAAAGAACAAAACTGACAAAATCAGGGAAATACGACTCCAACAAAATTCAGTGAGGTTAACACAGCAAGCCCTGAACATCCCACCACAGCTGAAACACATGAAAATGATGACCAAATCTATACTTAGGAAAATGATAGAGTACTTACAAGAAGAAATTAAATCCCTGAAAGAATTTAAAGAATCCTCAATTGTACAAAAGAAAGCAATGGAGAATACCATTAGAGACCTCCAAGCCAACTCAGCCCAACATGAACAGGAAAGAGGCAAGGCAATGAAAGATTTGAAAGATTTGCAGACAAAGACAAGCAAATTGGAGCAGGAAACGTATAAAACTAATAAAATTGTTCAATACTTGAAACTGTAAGTGGAAGCAATAAAGAAAACACAAGCAGATAGAATGCTGGAGGTGGAAAATCAAGGGAAGAGAATAGGAACTACATATAGACTTGAGTATCAAAAATAGAATACAACAGATGGAAGACAGAATCTCATACATGGAAGATTTGATTGAAGAAATCAACAACCAAAGAAAATGAGATATCTAAAAATGTTCTCACCCACAAAATCCAAGGAATCAAGGACTCAATGAAAAGATGGAACCTAAGAATTATAGGCAGAGAGGAAAGAGAAGACTCCTGACTCCAAGGACCAGGAAACATCTTCAACAAAATCATAGAAAAAAACTTCAAAAACCTAAAGAAAGAGATGCTGGTACAATTCCAAGAGGCATACAGAACACCAAACTGATTAAACCAGAAAAGAAACTCCTCTCACCACATAATAATTGAAACTCCAAATGTACAGAACAAAGAAAGAATATTAAAAGCCATAAGAGAAAAAGGACAAGTAACATATAATGGCAGACCCATCAGAATTACACCTGACTTCTCCTCAGAAATGCTAAAAGCTAGAAGGGCCTGGACAGATGTCCTACAAGCCCTGAGAGGACATAGGTGCCCAGCCACACTACTACACCCAGCGAAACTTTATCAACCTAGATGGAGAAAACAAGATATTCCATGACAAAACCAAATTTATCAGTATATACCCACAAATTGAACCCTACAGAAGAACCTAGAAGGAAAATTCCAACCCAGAGAAGATAACTGCACCCAAGAAAACAGAGGAAGCAAAAAACTCCACTGCAACTAAACCAAAAGAAACACACAACCACCACCTACATCAAAATAATAGAAAATAACAACCTTTAGTCATTAATATCCATCAACATTAATGGACTCAACTCCCCAATAAAAAGACACAAGCAGAATGGATCCATAAACAAGACCCATCATTTTGGTGCATATAACAAATGCATCTCACTAACAAAGATAGACACTACCTCAGAGTAAAGAGCTGGGAAAAGGTTTTCCAAGCAAATGGACCAAGGAAGAAAGCTGGAGTAGCCATCTTTTTTGTTTTTTTCCTTAGAAAAATCGGCTTCTTTAACTTATTCGATAAGTAATTCATCATTTAAATACACAGTGATAGAAAAAGTCCTCAGTGAAGTCAGACATTTACACAGGGTTCTTCAGAGCAATACAAGCAGGTGAGAGAAACACTTAGGAAAAGAACACTGTAGTCTTGAACTTTTATGAGCAGACCTGCCTAGATAGCAGCTGTTGGGTGTTATAGTAAAGATTATGATTATACAATGCAAGGTTAGTGACACACAGCTGACACATACTTAGATATAGTCATTCCTTAGAGCTGAGTTCCAGTATACATTGAGTGTGTTCAAATACACTTTTCTAAATTTCAGAGCAGTAATAGTGTTGGAATTACAGTCACATGGGTAACTGTTGTGGTAGTCAAGGTATGATATTGTGTACTTTCCTTTCAACTAGTCTCCTTAAAAGTTCTCAAAATATCTTGTTTAAATATATATAACTTTTACATTGTTAGAATTATACTTATTATATATTTTAGTTGTAAGGTATTTTGATTTTAAAATTTAATATATGTGTTTGTACGTGTGTATATGTGTATATGTATGTATATATAATATATGGCATTTATATTATGCAAATTAATATTCCCTCCCTGAAGCTTGTCCTTGCAGTATATATATAAATATTACAACACTTTCTCACAAACATACTATGAAATAACTAAGGTTCTTTGTATTGCAATTACTATTTATTTTATTTCTTCAAGTTACATCTCAATCACAATCTCCTCCCTACTCCCCCATCCAGTCCCACCCTCCCACCCTCTTCCCCCTCAATCCCCCGTCCTCTTCCCTTTTTTTTTAAGTTTAAGGTATATCTTTATCCTCCCAACAGCTCCTCCTTTCAATTCAACAAATGGTTCTTTCTCTTATAACAATAAATACAAAACAAAACAACAGAAATAAATAGGCCACAATTATGAGAGTTATATGGCTTAGCATACATTCCCAATGTCCAGTCCATATGCATTTGGCACCTGACTTTAACATTCTACTATCTAACCATCTCCATGAGTTTAAAGTTCTATATCTAACTCAGCTTTCATACTAACTTGCATCACAATTTTAAAACCAACTTCTTGGATCCAGAACACCCTCTTGATTCCTAAACAATTCAAAATTTAACTATGAGACTCTAGCAATCTATTCTTCAACCACCTCAGAGACCTGAGAGGGATAAATATATCTGATTATATAGGAAGTGCAGGGCCCGCAGCTTCCAAAACTAAGAAATGACATACCAGTGGCTGCCTGGACAGTTCCCATTTTCTCTCCATACATTACAGCATCAGGCGTTTGGCCCCGTTTCTCTGACAGACATTGATTGTAGAGCAGGAATTATGAAGGACTTGCCTACCCTGTCTTGGCAGAGCTAGGCTGTCGACTTACCTGCTTCCAGGTTTTGTCCTTTTTGGACAGCATTCTGTCTACAATTGGAGCAAGGGGTTTTTCTTGCCAAGAGATAGGCTTGTGACTAATTCAATCATCCCTCACTGGAGATTCTTCGATGCTCATCTTCTACTTGGAGTAGAGTTTGGGGTGCTGTCAGGAGCTGACATGTCTCAATATCAAATAATCTAAAGTTAAGAAAACATCTTTGAATGCCATATTCTGCAGATCTCTTGAGGTATTTGAATACGCCCTATCTATTATATTTAGATAAGCAAATGTTGATTGTCTCTTAGCAACTTGATTTCTGATTAGCTTAGAAAATAACTGTAATAGACTGTCATAGTACCTAACAAAATGACAAGCTTGCATGACTATTAGTTTGCGTTTCTTAATTATCCTAAACAGTTTATGACAATTGGTAGCAAAAGGCTGAAACTTCACATTTCATTTTTTTTTACCCCTAACCCTTCCATCCCACTCCTCTGAAGTGGAGTATACCTACAAAACAGTCCCTCGCCCCAGTTCAGAGGTCATATGAGGGCCAAGAGCCTCCTGATACAATGGGGGCCTACAAGGCAGTACCACCAGTGAAAAGTGTCTCATTGCCAGGGAGAGAAAACTAAAGAACAAACAAATAAGAAATATATATATATATAGTCTATGTCCATGTTCCCTTTAGTGTGTTGGTTGTAGTATCGATATCCTGTACTATATAGCTAAAATCCTACTATAAGTGAATAGATGCCATGTGCATCCTTCTGAGTCTAGGTTACCTCACTCAGGATGAGCTTTTCTAGTTCCATCCATTTGACTGAAAATTGCATAATTTCATTGTTTCTGATAGCTGAGTAATATTCCATTGTGTAGATGTACCCAGGTTTTTAATCCACTCTTCGGTTGAGGGACATCTGGGTTGTTTCCAGTTTCTAGCTATTACAAATAAGGCTGCTATAAATATAGATGAGGAAACTTCCTTGTGATTTGGTGAGGAGTCATTTGGGTGTACACCCAGAAGTGGTATGGCTGGGTCCTGAGGCAAAGTTATTCCAAGTTTTCTAAGTTATTGCCAGACTGACCTCCATAGTGGTTTCACAAGCCTGCATTCCCACCAGCAATGGAGGAGGGTTTCCCGTTCTCCACACCCTCACCAGTTGTGCTGTCATTTGAGCTTTTGATTTTAGCCATTCTGACAGGTGTGAGATGGAATCTCAGAGTCATCTTGAGTTGCATTTCTCTGATGATTAAGGATGTTGAGCATTTCTTCAAGTGTCTCTCAGCCATTAGGGATTCCTCCTTTGTGAATTCTCTATTTAGCTCCGTCCCCCATTTTTTGATTGGATTATTTGGTTTCTTGGCATTTAATTTCTTGAGTTCTTTGTAGATTTTGGATATTAGCCCTCTGTCAGATGTGGGGTTGGTGAAGATTTTCTCCCAGTCTGTAGGCTGCCATTTTGTTCGAATGACAGTGTCTTTTGCCTTACAGAAGCTTTTCAGTTTCATGAGGTCCCATTTATTGATTGTTGGTCTCAGGTCATGAGCTGTTGGTGTTCTGTTCAGGAAGTTGTCACTTGTGCCAATGAGTTCGAGGGTTTCTCCCACTTTTTCTTCTAGTAGATTTAGTGTGATCGGCCTTATGTTAAGGTCTTTGATCCACTTGGACTTAAGTTTTGTACAAGGTAATAAGTATGGGTCTAATTTCATTCTTTACAAGTGGACATCCAGTTGGACCAACACCATTTGTTGAAGATGCTGTCCTTTTCCCGTTGTCCGGTTTTGGCTTCTTTGTCAAAAATTAGATGGTCATAGGTGTGTGGGTCCATTTCTGGGACTTCAATTTAATTCCATTGATCTACTGGTCGATTCTATACCAATACCATACTGTAGTACATGCTTGAAATCTGGGATGGTGATACCTCCAGGTGTTCTTTCATTGTACAGGATTGATTTAGCTATTCTGGGTTTTTTTGTTGTTCCATATGAAATTGAGAATAGCTCTTTCTAGGACTATAAAGAATTGTGTTGGTATTTTGATAGGAATTGCATTGAATCTATATATTGCTTTTGGTAGGATAGCCATTTTTATTATGTTGATCCTACCTATCCATGAGCATGGGAGATCTTTCCATCTTCTAAAGACCTCTTCCATTTCTTTCTTGAAGGGCTTGAAGTTCTTGTTGTCCAGGTCCTTTACTTGCTTGGTTAGAGTTACCCCCAGGTATTTTATATTGTTTGTGGCCATTGTGAAGGGGGTTGTTTCCCTTATTTCTTTCTCAGCCCATTTGTTTGTTGTATAAAGAAGGGCTTCTCTTTTTTTTTTTTTAATTAATTTTGTATCCAGCCACCTTGCTGAAGGTGTTTATCAGCTGTAAGAGTTCTCTGGTGTAATATTTGGTGTCGCTTATATATACTATCATATCATCTGCAAATATGGATAATTTGACTTCTTTGTTTCCAATTTGTATTCCCTTGATCTCCTTTAGTTGTCTTATTGCTCTAGCAAGAACTTCAAGTACTATATTGAAGAGATATGGTGAAAGTGTGCATCCTTGTCTTGCCCTAAGTTTACGGGAAATGCTTCAAGTTTCTCTCCATTTAATTTAATGTTGGCCACTGGCTTGCTATGTATTGCTGTTATTATTTCTAGGTACGGTCCTTGTATGCCCGTTCTTTCCAGAACTTTTAGCATGAAGGGGTGTTGGATTTTGTCAAATGCTTTTTCTGCATGTGTTTTTTTTTCTTTCATCTTGTTTATATGATGAATTACGTAGATAGACTTTCATATGTTGAAACATCCCTGCATTCCTTGGATGAAGCCTACTTGATCATGGTGTATAATACTTTTGATGTGTTCTTGAATTCAGTTTGCTAGTATTTTATTAAGTATTTTTGCATCTATGTTCATGACGGAGATTGGTCTGAAATTCTCTTTCTTTGTTGGGTCTTTGTGTGGTTTAGAAATCAGGGTGACTGTGGCCTCATAGAATGAGTTTGGCAATGTTCTTTCTGATTCTATTTGGTGAAAGAGTTTGAAGAGTATTTGTGTTAGCTCCTCTTTGAAGATCCGGTAGAATTCCGTGCTAAAGCCATCTGGTCCTGGGATTTTTTTTGGTTGGGAGATTTTTAATGACTGTTTCTATTTCCTTAGAGGTTATAGGGCTGTTTAATCTGTTAATCTGGTCTTGATTTAGCTTTGGTAGATGGAATCTATCAAGAAAATTGTCCATTTCGCTTAAGTTTTCAAATTTGGTGGAGTATAGATTTTTTTAAAGTAGGACCCAAATAAATTCTGGATTTCCGCAATGTCTGTTGTTATTTCTCCCTTTTCATTTCTGATTTTGTTGATTTGGGTTTTTTCCCTCTGCCTTTTAGTTAATTTGGCTAAAGGTCTGTGTATTTTGTTGATTTTCTCGAAGAACCAACTCTTGGTTTCATTAATTCTTTGTATAGTTCTTTTTGTTTCTAAGTTGTTGATTTCAGCCCTACGTTTGATGATCTCCTGCCTTCTGCTCCTGTTGGGAGTGTTTGCTTCTTTTTTTCCAATTCACCCAGTTTAGCTGTTAATTCGCTAATATTAGCTGTCACAATTTTTTTTGAAGGCACTTAGTGCTATGAACTTTGTCTTATGAATCTCTTCATTAGAATGATACCCAGAAAGAAGCTTTTATATCAGTGTGTATGTGTGTGTGTATGTGTGGGTGCATGTGTGTTTCCAGTTCATTTTTCACGCTGTTTCAAAATATCCAACTTACAAAGCTTCTAGAAAAATCCATAGCATAGATTAAGTTTTCTGAGTGCTTTCTGTGCCCTACACACATTCTAAGCTGCACTTCCATAGTCACAGAAAAAAATCCCATTTATTAAGTCCCACAGAGGCAAATTTAATAGATGAGAATACTGAGAAACAAGGAAGTTGGGAAATAACTTAAAGAATAAGAATTCAAAGCTACACCTTCCTGGTTTCCCAAATACAAAACACTAGAAAGTGGGTGGCCCAAGTCAAGAATAAGGCTCAAAAGAAAAAATGCAAACGTCAAGGGCTTGCTGAATTGCATGAAAAATCTCTCTATGTATGCATGTATGGTTTTCCCAGCCAAAGAGTTCATAGTAATTAATGACTCCTCAGAATGCTAGAGACTCTTTAGAACTGCCCCTACAACTTATAATATTCACTTAGCTCATCTCAACACAATTTCATGCTAGTTATTATCAATAAGTCTATTTTCAATAGAAATCAGTTGGTAGCCACTGCACAAAGTGAGAAATACTTCCCAAGTGACAAAGCCAGGCATCAAATATCAAATTCTTCCTGGAAGCCTTGTCCCAAGACTCCCAGGTACAAGGGATGCAACACAGAGTATTATAAAATGATATAGACCAGGAGATGCCAAAGTTTACCTTCTCCAGACCATCCATGTCATTGGGCAGAAGCACAAACATGCTGAAATCATTGTTTTTATATGGAATCCCCACAATTTTGGCCTGCAGGTTTTCCAAGAGGGTGAAGCTAAAGGAGCTGCACTGGGCCATCATCTGCACAGGTTGACTTGTGTTCTGCAAGAAATAAGCAGTGACAAAGACATTAAGACAAAGTTATATGGCACCCAAGTAGCCCGTGGAAATATTGCAACCTCAAGTGATGCCAAAGTTCTAAGTTAATTAATAAGGATTTGGCCAAATGACATTAGATTGCACATGCCAGATGTAAGCAGACCATATGTACAAAGGCTTGCACCTTATTCACCCAGAAGTCCTCCTCCTTGGTATGTTCTTTCTTAAATTCCTTGTCCCACAGACCTTTAAAGTAAACTGTATTCATGAGCACCAGCTTAGTGGAACTGCTAAAAGAGCCTTCTGGAAACAAGTCCTTGACTTTTTCTGAAAAAAAAAAAAGGAACAGAAAAGATTGGTCTGTCTTGAAAGTCACAAACTATATGTGTGGCGGGTATGGATGCAGTGGGCTTGGGCTAACCAATGATTAGCCAGGTCGACACCTGAGGGGCATTGTTCACCAAGGATTTGCTGGCAAAATCAGTGGGGAGAGTCTCATATTGGCTGTTTCCATACAATTTTACTTAGTATCAACTGAGGCAATCTATTTACACTCTTTGTGCCTAGTTTCCACATTTGTACAATAGAAATATGATCTGTCTCATGGAGCTGCTGAAATGAATAAATGATTTAGTATGTCTGGACCTGTAATCAGTATCTAGCATGTCTTAAGCTTTCAGTTTTAGCTATTATTCTTGTCTATTCAATAGGGTCTTCACACCCGTGGGTCAGAAATTACTTATTTTATTAGAAACAGAATCTGAAGTATATGTATGAGACAGGGTGCTTTTGTGCGCACCCTACAGCCCAACATCAAATTGTCTTCTTCTATCACACTGTACCTTGACAGATGTTTCCTGAACATTGAACTCATCAGCTCAAGTAGGCTACCAGGCTAGCAAGTGCCCACCTCTCTCCAACATACACCCCACAATGCTAGTTACAGACATACCCCACTGTTCTCAGATTTTACACGAGCTCTGGGGATCTTAACCCTGGTATTCTGGACAAGCATCTCCTCAGCCCCAGAAACTTGCATTTTGGATTCTTCCTCAGTTGCCACCATACTCATCCTCAAAGAGAGGGGCGCCTACATATCAGCCCCCTCAGTTCATCAGTCACATAAAGGTTAAGAGCTTCCTCTTGCTCTGGGGATCAACATGGCAGCTCAGCTAGGGTAAAGTGTTCCACTAACAGGTTACAAAGTCTATGACTGAGACTGTGCCCCCCACCACTTGCTAAGGGATCTGTAGGATGACAAGGTTGCATATCTTCTATATTTGTATAAGGAGACCAAGGTCTAGTCTAAGCTTTTTTTCTTTTTATTTTATTTTTATTTATTTATTTATTTATTGGTTAGCATTTCAGTCTCTGTAAGCCTCTAGGGACTTAGGTTGCTGGGTTCTGTTGATCTTCATGTGTTGATTTTGACCCCTCTGGGTCTCTCTATTCCTCCTCCCTCTCTTATATAGGGCTCACGGAGCTCCACCTAATGTTTGACGGTATGTCTCAGCATCTGATTTGATCTGCTGCTTGGTGAAATTTCTCATAGGATAGTTATGCTAGGTTCCTGTTCCTTTGGGTCTGGAGTTGTAAGATAGTTACTCTGTACTATATGCCTAAAATCCAGTTATGAGTGAATGCATGCCTTGTATATCTTTCTGAGTCTGGGTTAGCTCACTCAGGGTGAGCTTTTCTAGTTGCATCCATTTGGTTGCAAGTTGCATGATTTCCTTGTTTCTGATAGCTGAGTAGTGTAAATGTACCAGAGGGTTCTTTTAAAATTCATTCTTTGGTTGAAGGGCATCTGGGTTTCCAGTTTCTAACTATTGCAAATAAAGCTGCTATGAACTTTGTTGAGCCTATGTCCTTGTAGTTTGGTGGAGAATCTTTTGGATATATGCCCAGGAGTAGTATGGCTAGGTCTTGAGGTAGAACTATTTCCAGTTTTCTGAGATATCACCAGACTGATTTTCAAAGTGGTTGTACAAGTTTGCACATCCACCAGCAATGGAGGAGTGTTCTCCTTTCTCCACATCATCACCAGCATGTGCTGTCATTTGAGTTTTTGATCTTAGCCATTCTGACAGGTGTGAGATGGGAATCTCAGTCATTTTGAGTTGCATTTCCCTGATAACTAAGGATGTTGAGCATTTCTTCAAGTGTCTCTCAGCCATTAGCTATTCCTCTTTTGTAAATTCTCAATTTATCTCTTTACCCCATTTTTGATTAATTATTTGGTTTCTTGGTGTTTAATTTCTTGAGTTTTTTTTATATTTTGGATATTAGCCTTCTCCCAGACATGGGGTTAGTGAAGATCTTTTCCCAATCTGTAGGCTGCCATTTTGTCCTAATGACAATGTCCTTTGACATACACAAGCTTTTCAGTTTCATGAGGTCCCATTTACTGACTGTTGGTCTTAGAGCCTGAGCTTTTGGTGTTCTGTTCAGGAAGTTGTCACCTGTGCCAATGAGTTCAAGGCTTTTCCCCACTTTCTTTTCTATTAGATTTAGTGTCAGGCTTTATGTTAAGGTCTTTGATCCACTTGGACTTAAGTTTTATGCAAGGTGATAGGTATGGCTCTATTTGCATTCTTTTACATGTTGACATCCAGTTCGACCAGCACCATTTGTTGAAGATGCTGTCCTTTTTCGATTGTATGGTTTTGACTTCTTTGTCAAAAATTAAGTGATCATAGGTGTGTGAGTTTATTTCTGGGTCTTCAATTCGATTCCATTGTTCAACTGGTCTTTTTCTATACCAGTGTCATGCTGTTTTTATTAATATTGCTCTGTAGTATAGCTTGAAATCTGGGATGGTGAACCCTCCAGATGTTCTTTTATTGTACAGAGTTGATTAAGTTATTCTGAGTTTTTTGCTTTTCCATATGAAGTGGAGAATTGTTCTTTCAAGGTCTGTAAAGAATTGTATTGGTATTTTGATAGGAATTGCATTGAATCTGTATATTGCTTTTGGTAGGGTGGCCATGTTTATTATGTTTATCCTACCTATCCACGAGCATGGGAGATCATTCCATTTTCTGATATTCTCTTCAATTTCTTTTGTCTGGGACTTGAAGTTCTTACCATACAGGTCTCTCACTTGCTTGGTTAGAGTTACTCCCATGTAGTTTATCTTATTTGTGGCTATTGTGAAAGATGTTGTTTCCCTACTTTTTCTCAGGCCATTTATCTTTTGTGTAAAGAAGGACTGCTGGTTTTTTAGACTTAATTTTGTATACAACTATATTGCTGAAAGTGTCAGCTGTCAAAGTTCTCTGGTGGAACTTTTGGGGTCACTTATGTATACTATCATATCATCTGTGAATAGGGATACTTTGATTTCTTCCTTTACAATCTGTATCCCCTTGATCTCTTTTAGTTGCCTTTTTGCTCTCACTAAAATTTCAATTACTATGTTATATGGAGAGAGTGGGAAACCATGCCTTGTCTCTGTTTTTAGGGGAAATGATTTAAGTTTCTCTCCATTTAATTTGATGTAGGCTATTGGCTTGTTGAATATTGCATTATTATGTTTAGTTATGTTCCTTGTATGCCAGATCTCTCCAAACTTTTAGCAGGAAGGGGCGTTGGATTTTGTCAAAAGGCTTTTTTGGTGAGATAAACATGTGGCAGGAGGAATTTCTTTTCTGATCTAATCTATTTGGTATTCTATATGTCTCTTAGAGTTTTAAGGAATCTCTTTCTTTAGGTTTGGGAAATTGTCTTCTATGATTTTGTTGAAAATGTTTCCTGATCCTTGCAGTCAGGAGTCTTGTCTTTCATCTATTCCTATAATTTTTAGGTTCCATTTTTGTATTGAGTCCCTGATTTCTTGAATGCTATGGGTGAGGAATTTTTTTTAGATTTCTCATTTTCTTTGCTTGTACTGGTTTCTTCAATCGAGTCTTCCATACCTGAGAATTTGTCTTCCATCTCTTATATCCTATTGGTGATACTCATGTCTATAGTTCCTGCTCTCTTTCCCAGGTTTTTCGCCTCAAGGATTATCTCTGTGTTTTCTTTATTACCTCCACTTTCAATTTCAGGCCTTGAATCATTTATACATTTCCTTCTCTAGCTTGATTGATTTTGCTTGTATTTGTTTAATAGCTTTGTCCCTTTCCTTCTCTTGCTTTATTGAGTTTGGCTGGATGTCTTTAATGGAATTCTCCATTGCTTTCATCTGTTGCATTGCGATTCCTTTAAATTCTTTAAGGGATTTATTTTCTTCTTTTAAGGTCTCTATCATTTTCATAAGTATAGGTTTTTCATCATTTTCTTGTGTTTCAACTGTGATGGAATGGTCAGGACTTGCTGTTTTAGCATAGCTGAGTTTTGTTGGAGTCATATTTTGCTAACTTTTGTCAGTTTTTTTTTCTTTCGCTGCCCTTTAGCCATCTGGTTGTCCTTAGCTGACTGTTCCTTGAGCCCTCTGGACTTGGTGCCAAGGAAAGAACTTTGGTGTGGAGGCCATATGATCTTGGTAACCTGTACCACTCCACAAGGTGGGTGGGGGCTTGTGTTGGAGGCTGGATCTCAGTGAGCCTCTCCCAGCTCACCCCTTCCTGCTGTGTCCCAACTGGATACTCAGATCAGGGATTGGGGTGGGGTGTGTTATTCCAGCCCACAGGATCCTGAGATCTGGCTGGTCTTCCTAGTGAGCTCAGTGGGGGTTGGCAGACCATAGACTGTAGGATAGAGCCTGTGAGGTGTCCAGCTGTTCCCACAGCCTGGATGTCAGGTCTGTGGGTAAAGTTTACCCCTATGTTCTCTGGGAGTCACAGATGATGTTTGTGCTTCTCAGCCAGAAGCACGATGTCTTAGGGCAACCTGCTACTGCCAACAGGATGTCCAACTGTTCCTATACTCTGGGTGACAAGTCTGTGGGTGGGGTCCACCCCTGCAGTTCTCTGGGAATCCCAGACACAGTTTGTGCTTCTCAGCCAGAAGCACTGTGTCCCAGGGCAGCCTTTTAGATCCAGTGGGGTATCTGACTGTACACCCACATCCCAGGTGTCATGTCTGTAGTAGTGGTCCATCCCTGTGGTTCCCTGGTAATCCCAGGTGCAGTTTGTGCTTCTCAGCCAGAAATACTGTGTCCCAGAGCAGCCCACAAGAGCCAGTGGGGTATCTGTCAGTTTAGGTTTGTGGTTGTGTTCTTTCCCTGGAGTTCCTTGAGAATTCCAGGTGCCATTTGTGCTTCTCCCCTAGAAGCACTTGGGCAGCTGCACAATGGCCCCAGCTGCTTCACCACTCCAGGGTGGGAACTCTCAACACGGCCAACTGGATGCCTGGTCCAAGTTCATGGCATGTCTGCAGGGGGTGATCCAACAGGGAGTCCATGACCCATCAATAATGCTGGAACTCAGGACAGCTCATCTGCCTCCTGCCTTCCCTCCTTGACCATCCACCAGCCAACCAGATGCTGCCATTTTGTAGAATTCAGGATGAATCGCCTTGATTTTACCATTCCAGTGGTTCTGCTGGTACTCTCTTTGGGTGTAGGAATGACTGTGTGAAAGCTGTGGACTCAAGAAGCAGTGGAGGACCTGTTGAGGGCTGAAGCTGTCAGCTAGAGTCTTGATTCACTCAGACCCACGAGCTCTTCTACTACAGTAGGTATATAGAGCTCCTGCTTCCATGTCTGGCTACTCTGTTCCTCTGAGTGGCCAGATTTCTAATATTTCTTATATGTTTGATTCATAATAGAGGATGAGAAGAGAAGGATGGGGGAGATATTTGTCAAATCTACTATAGAGGGTTCTGCTGGTTTAATTATCCCTACAAGATGCCCAAGTGGGAAAGAGACCTAAGTGACCCTAGCTGTGAGCAGCAGACAGGTCTTGGTGGAAAAACTGTATCTACTTCACTTAACAAAGAGAGTGTAAACCCTCTGTGCCATTTGCATTTATGGCCTCAGACTCAGAGAGAAAGTGTAATACAGAGAATAAGCTAACAACAAACATGATATCAGCCCTGGGACTGCAAAGGTAGTGTGATTCAGAGCCTGTACAAACAATTTCTCACATCTGTCACAATTCCTCACAAATGTCAGATCTCTCCATATATTCTAGGGCTATTCTGACCTCTGCAGCACTTTTTATAAACTTTATGCCCATCTTACCTGTACAATCCTGCCAAACCCAATCGTAGCTCCTCCCAAAGCTTATCAGCTTGGCAATTATACAGCATCAAGTCCAAGGCTTTTATCACAGCTGGTGATCAAAAAAATGCTTTTTGGTGAAAAACCTATTCATACTCTACCATTTGTTTGACTTTCAACCCAGGAATTAATCTTCTTTCGACTTTCTTCTACAGCATTTATAAAATCAACAGGTTCCAAGGACGCATGATAATATTTTTCAACATAATCTAAGTATTTCTTTAGGAGAGATGGGGAAGAAATTGAAAGAGATTGAAGAATTTATTTATTAACTACAAACACCTCTTAATAAATGTGTCTCTCCAAGGAAAATTAATGTCAAAAACTTGAATTTTTTAGGTCTTGGGAAAATGGTTCTTATAACCTCCATGCACTGTCATACAGGTGCAATTCAATTAAAGCAAAACTCAGGTACAAACTCCTGGACTAAAAAGAGGAACTACAAATCTGCATATCAGTCCAGAAAGACTAGTGCAACAGGACCATGGCAAGCACCCAGCTTGGCAGTAGAGACTCAGTTCTAACAGGATATTGACCATTTGTTGTGACCATGCATAGATGCGGCCAACACAGCAGAACTTACTTGAAGGAAAAGATATATGTTTTCTGCAAACAGCCTGTTGTTTATGTTCAGTTCATAACCATTAGGGACTTTACTTATTTCAGTCAAGTGCTTTTGGAATTGATGATGCATTTCTTCTATCTTCTTAATCTTCAAAATCTAGACAAAAACTCAGTGGATTATCTCGGCAGAACCAAGCTTAGATTCTCTTTCTTCCTCTGGTGAGCAAATTTGAGGGAAGAACAGAGATGTCCATTGGTCCCTAGAGGTTATCTAGCTTTCTACAAAGCCAGATGCAAGTCATAACCAATGGAGCTGCACAAAGAAGCATCTCCAATACCACTGATCTGTCTTTTCTGAGCGAGTTCGCTCTCTGGGTCCCAAATGTAACTAGGTGCTTCATAGATTCATTTTTATCTATTCATAGACTCTAAACACTTGAGAAATGTAAATGACTCCCCAGGTAATTCCTCTCCACTAACTCTTGGATACTAAATAATGGATAATAAAAGTGATTCTTGATGGAGTAAGTAACCATTTATCAGAGCTATAAATTGGACTAAAATGAAAATTTTCACTGTTTTTGAAAAAAATCAAAACCTTCTGGATATCTGCTATAGAGTATACCAGCTTTCTGACTGTATCATGTTGGCATTGTATGTCAATGTTTGGTGAGTCAGAACACTTTATTAGAACAAATCAGAACATCATCTTATGACCTGTTCAGTGGGCTCTGTTTATTTTAATTCACAGAGGATGTAGGAAGATGCAATTTAGTTTTGAAGTGAAGGTTCTATTCTCGATTCCACATAAGAACTAAGAAACTATTTTCTTGTACAATACAATGCCTAAGTACTCATTTAATTCTCCACTGTGTCTCTTATTTTCATTTCTTGTGCCCCAACTGACTATCACACTTTCAGAAAAAAATAATAGTCAGCTAAATTTTGCAAATAATTAATAGGTATATGAAGACATTTAAACTGAGAATGTATATCCACAATGTTCTGGCAGTATCTATGGAGCTGAAGTTGACCTTTGCTGACTCCTTGCTGTTATGATACTTTAAGTGGCTAGCAATCAGTTTTTGACTGCTTGAGTTGATTGGGACATTCAGTGAACACGTCAGTGTATCACACCCTTTGGGAATTAAGAGTTTAATGTGTATTAATTTTCTCAGTGAGCCATTTGTGACTAAGCTGACCTACAAATAAGAGAAAAGAAGAAAATCCTGTTTTCAAACAGGTTTGGGGTTTAAGTTTACATTGTCTCAGTAGCCTAGGAAGTCAGAACCAAAAACACTGAAGTGGCCTGGAGTTGGTAAAACCCAAAGATCTTATTCCATAAGTAAAAAAGTTATCTTCATCACAATACTGACTACATTACAGGTCTCATTGTATTTCCAAGATCATCAATCAAGTGTAGGATCATGTTCCAAAATGATAAATTGTGAACAAACAAGTCCCAAATCAATACTAATGGGCAAATAATAAACAGTCACAACATAGATCCAAACATTTAGATGTTCACATCAGCATCTCCAGACACATTTTCTTGCATGGAAAAATGTTGGTTCTTGAAAACACATTTAAAAGACAGCATTTTTTCAATAAATGGTGCCGGTCTAACTGGATGTCTGCATGTAGAAGAATGCAAATGGATCCACATTTACCACCCTGCACAAAAGTCAAGTCCAGATGGATCAAAGACCTCAATATAAAACCAGACACACTGAACCTGATAGAAGAGTATATGAAAAACACCCTTGAATACATTGGCACAGAAGACAACTTTCTGAACAGAACACTGACAGTGCAGGCCATATGATCAACAATTAATAAATGATACCCCATGAAACTAAAAAGCTTCTGCAGGAAAAAGGACACTGTCAAGAGGACAAATTAGCTTCCTACAGAATGGAAAAAGATCTTCACCAATCCCCCATCTGACAGAGGGCTGATATTCAAAATATATAAAGAACTCAAGAAACTAGATATCTCAAAAGCAAATAATCCAATTTTTCAAATGAGGTACATATCTAAACAGAGAATTCTCATGCTCTATCAACTGAGCTAGCTGTGCAACTTAAACAGAGAATTCTCTACAGAGGAATCTCTAATGACAGAGAAGCACTCATGGAAATGTACAACATCCTTAGCCATCGGGGAAATGCAAATCAAATGATTCTGAGATTCCATCTCACACTTGTCAGAATGGATAAGATCAAAACCACAAGTTACAGTTCATGCTGGTGAGGATGTGGAGCCAGCAGAACACTACTCCATTCCTGGTGAGAGTGCAAACTTGTACAACCACTTTAAAAATTAATATGAAAGTTCCTCAGAAATTCCTTGGGAATCTACCTCAAGACCCAGAATTACCACTCTCAGGCATATACTCAAAGGATGCTCCATCTTACCACAAGGACACTTGTTCAACTATGTCTATTACAGCTTTATTCATAAAACCCAGAAACTGGAAACAACCTAGATGCTCCTCAACTGAAAAAAATAAAGAAATAAAATGACAATGGTGTATTAAAATAACTGTTAAAAATGACATCATGAAATTTGTAGGTAAATAAAATTATCCTGAGTGAAGTAACCCAGATTCAGAAAGATAAATATGGCATGTATTCACTTATATATGAATATCAGCCTTTAAATAAATGGTAACTAGCCTATAATCCTACAATCTGCAGACTGAGAGAGGTTAGGTATAGAAGGGACTAGGGAGAACAAATGGATCTCCCTAGGAGGGGAAAATAGAATAAATTTTACAAGTGGACTAAGGGTGGGTAGGAACAGGAACAGGAGGATCAGGAGAATAGGGAAATAGGATTGAGGGAGGGAATACAGGGAGAGACAGATGGAATTGAGGAATATTTGAGGGGTGATATGGATACCTAGTGCAGTGAAAACTTCCTAAAATATTTGAAGGCTATCTTAATAAGGTCTCTAATAATGGGGGAGACAGAGTCCCAACTGTCCATATCTTGTCACCAAATGAGGGTTTGAGTAGTGGGAGTGGGTTGCATTCAATTGAGTCCTTGAAGAAAGGTTTCCTACGGAAATCTCCTGACATCCAGGCTGTAGCCAAGACAATGGCTTGCTCTTTGCAAACTGGCAGAAGGACCCCAGGGCCAAGCACAACACACACACAACTTATTGAACATAGAGTTGAGCTGGTTCCTACATGGAACCTTCACCCCTGTTCTAGTGCTCTTGGTTTTAGAAAGTACTCTGCAGGCTAACAAAAGCGAATGCAAACACCAACTTAACCACAAAACTTTTGACCTACAATCTGTCTGGCCTGCAAAATATACTAGGGCAATGGTGGTACAGAATTTGTGAAAAATAGCCAAACAATGTCTGATTTGACTTAAAGCCCACTCCATAAAATGGAACTCATACCTGACATTTCTTAGGTGACCAAGAACCAGAGACTAGATAGCCCAGACACCTAGAGTATAACCAAATAGTCCTAGTCAAGCAAAAGCAACAATTTTTATAATTACTCCTAATGATATTCTGTTATACTCATAGATCAGTGTCTTTTTTTTCTTTATTTTTATTTCTTCAAGTTACATCTCAATCGCAGTCCCCTCCCTATTCCCCCCTCCAGTCCCACCCTCCCACCCTCAACCCCCCATCCTCTTCCCTTTTTTTTTTTTTTTAAGTTTAAGGTATATCTTATTTCCCCTTACAGTTTCCCCCTTCAGTCCAACAAATGGCTCTTTCTTTTATAAGAATAAATACAATACAAAACAACAGAGGTAATTAGGCCACAGTTATGAGGGTTATATGGCTTAGCGTACATTCTCAATGTCCAGTCCATATGTATTTGGCACCTGACTTTAACATTCTACTATCTAACCATCTCCATGAGTTTAAAGTTCTATATCTAACTCAACATTCATACTAACTTGCAACACAATTTTAAAAGCATCTTCTTAGATTTATAACACTCTCTTGACTCCTAAACAACTCAAAATTTAATTATGAGACTCTAGCTATCTGTTCTTCAACCTCCTCAGAGACCTGAGAGGGATAAATATATCTGATTTTATAGGAAGTACAGGGCCTGCATCTTCCAAAACTAAGAAATGACATACCAGTGGCTGCCTGGACAGCTCCCATTTTCTCTCCATACATTACAGCATCGATTTTCAGTCGTTTGGCCCCGTTTCTCTGACAGACATTGATTGTAGAGCAGGGGTTATGAAGGACTTGCCTACCCTGTCTTGGCAGAGCTAGGCTGTCGACTTACCTGCTTCCAGGTTTTGTCCTTTTTGGACAGCATTCTGTCTACAGTTGAAGCAAGGGGCTTTTCCTACCAAAAGATAGGCTTGCGACTAATTCAATCATCTCCCACTGGAGATTCTTCGATGCTCATCTTCAACTTGGGGTAGAAGAGGGGGTGCTGTCAGGAGTTGATATGTCTCGATATAAAAAAATCTAAAGTTACAAAAACATCTTTGAATGACATATTCTGCAGATCTCTTGAGGTTTTTGAAGAGGCCCTAATAGATCAGTGTCTTATTCAGTCATCATCAAAGAAGCTTCATCCTGGAGCAGACGGGAACAGATACAGAGACCCACAGCCAGAAATTATGCAGAGAAAGAGTCCTTGGAACATACAGATCTAAACAGGATGTCTCCATCATATTCCTTCAGTTAGAGCTCAGAGAACTCTACAAAGAGGAGTGGAAAAAGTATAAGAGACAGGATGGTGGAAGGTATCATACGAACTAGGCCTTTTGAATCACTTAAGCAACGTTCATATGAGTCCACAGAGACTGAAACAGCAAGCACAAGCCCTATACAGATCTGTACCATGTCCTCTGCATATACATTATGGGTTTCAACTTAGTATTTTAATGGAACTCCTGATTCATGTGCCTTTCATTAGGGTTCTTTTTCCTCTAGTAGGTTGTTTTGTTCAACTTCAGTGGGATGGTATTTGTTTTATCTTACTATATTTAATTATGCTATGGCTTGTTGCTATTTTTTAGAAGGCTATTATTTCCTAATAAGAGTCAGAAAAGGAGTAGATGCAGATGGAAGGGGGGTGGAGGAACTGGAAGGAGCAGAGAGAGGAGAAACTGTAATCAGGATATATTGTATGAGACAGAAATCTATTTTTAATAAAAGGAAGAAAAGTGTTTAAGAAACAAGAGATTGTCCATCGTTTCCAGCTTGGATTAATAAGCAACTACAGCTCCTATAAATTAATATTTGATTAGCATTTAAGTTAAGAGGTCATTGTTTGGCTAGATACTTATCAGTGGTGTTGGTTAGTGCTGAACTGGTGACCTGAAGATGTTGTTAAACAGCTGTCTCTGAATACCACAGAAGACAAGAAAATGGTGAAAATATGCCCGACATTAAGAAATCTGGATAAATACTCTTCAAACTCTTCCACAAAATACAAACAGAAGGAACACTGCCAAACACATTCTATGAGCCCACAGTCACCCTGATACCTAAACCACACAAAGACCCAACAAAAAAAAAAAGAGAATTTCAGACCAATTTTCCTCATGAACATAGACGCTAAAATACTTGTAAACTGAATCCAAGAGCACATCAAAGTATAATATACCATGCTCAAGTAGGCTTCATCCCAAGGATGCAGGGGTGGTTCAACATACAAAAATCCATCAACATAATCTACCATATAAACAAGCTGAAAGAAAAAAAACACACGATCATCTCACTAGATGCTGAAAAAGCATTTGACAAAATCCAACACCCTTTGTGCTAAAAGTCCTGGAGAGAGCTGGCATACAAGGACCATACCTATAAATAATAAAGGCAACATACAGCAAACCAATAGTCAACATCAAATTAAATGAAGAGAAACTTAAAGCATTTCCTCTAAAATCAGGGACAAAGCAAGGATGCCCACTCTCCCCATATCTCTTCCATAGTACTTGAAGTTCTTGCTAGAGCAATAAGATAACTAAAGCAGAACAAAGGGATACAAATTGGAAAGGAAGAAGTCAAAGTATCGCTATACTACATGATATTATAGTATACATAAGTGACTCCAAAAATTCCACCAGAGAACTGCTACAACCAATAAACACCTTCAGCAAGATGGCTGGATACAAAATTAATTCAAAAAAATCAGTAGCCCTTCTTTATATAAAAGATAAATGGGCCAAGAAAGAAATCAGGGAAACAACACCCTTCACAGTAGCCACAAGCAATATAAAATACCTGGGATGGGGGTAACACTAACCAAGCAAGACCTGTATGACAAGAACTTCAAGTCCTTGAAGAAAGAAACTGAAGAAGACATCAGAAGATGGAAAGATCTCCCATGCTCATGGATAGTAGGATCAACATAATAAAAAATGGCCATCCTACCAAAAGCAATATACAGAGGCAATGCAATTCCTATCAAAATATCAACATGGAATAACAAAAAGCCCAGAATAGCTAAATAAATTCTGTATAATAAAAATCATCTGGAGGTATCACCATCCCAGATTTCAAGCTGTACTACAGAGCAATAGTAATAAAAATAGCATGGTACTGGTTCAGAAACAGACCAGTTGAACAATGGAATTGAGTTGAAGACCCAGAAATAAATCCACACACCTATTATCACTTAATTTTTGACAAAGAAGCCAAAACTCTACAATGGAAAAAGGACAGCATCTTCAACAAATGGTGCTGGTCTAACTGGATGTCAAAATGCAAATAGACCCATACCTATCACCTTGCACAAAACTTAAGTCCACATGGATCAAAGACCTTAACATAAAACTCGACATGCTAAATCTAATAGAAGAGAAAGAAGGGGAAAGCCTCGAACTCATTGGCATAAGTGACAACTTCCTGAACAGAATGCCAATAGCTCAGGTCCTAAGACCAACAATCAATGGGACCTCATGAAACTGAAAAACTTCTGTAAGTCAAAGGACTTTCACTAGAACAAAACTGCAGCAAACAGATTGGGAAAAGATCTTTACTAACCCCACATCTGACAGAGGGCTAATATCCAAATTCTACGAAGAACTCAAAAAACTAAACACCAAAAACCCAAATAACCTAATCAAAAAATGGGGTACAGAGCTGAACCGAGAATTCACCAAAGAGGGATCTCTAATGGCCGAGAGACACTTGAAGACATGGTCAACATCCTTAAGCATGAGAGAAATGCAACTTGATACGACCCTGAGATTCCATCTCACACCTGTCAGAATGACTAAGATCAAAAACTCAAATGACAGCACATGCTGGGAAGGCTGTGGAGAAAGGGGAACACTCCTCCATTGCTGGTGGGAGTGCAAACTTGTACAACCACTATGGAAATCAGTCTGGTGATATCTTAGAAAACTTGGGATAGCTCTACCTCAGGACCCAGCCATACCACTCCTGGGTATATATCCAAATGAATCCTCACCAATCCACAAGAACATCTCCTCAACTATGTTCTAGCAACCTTATTTGTAATAGCTAGAAACTAGAAACAACCCAAATATCCCTCAACCAACAAATGGATTTTAAAAAAAAGCTGTGGTACATTTACACAATGGAAATCTATTCAGCCATCAGAAACAGGAAATCATGTAATTTGCTGCCAAATGGATGGAACTAGGTAACTATCCTATAACCAACAGACTGAAAGGAACAGGAGCATAGATTTTGATACTCTTTAATGGAATACTTTGCCCTAGTGGAGCTGCCGTGTAGGCCCCCAGTGCAAGAGGAAGCTCTTAGCTCTCATATGGCTGCTGAACTGAAGGGGGCTGATTTGTAAGCCACCCCACACTGGAGGAGTAGGATAGGTGGGAAGGGGGAAGGGGATAGGAGGGTGAGGGGGTGGGCACGGGAGGGGTGGAAGGAGGGGACTGTGATGGAGATGCAACTTGAAGTAATAAATAAACAGTTAAAAAAACAAATCTAGGTAATAGAATAGTTCTGGTATTTTTCTAACAGGCAATGAAAAAATTGGGGAAGTTGTGTTATTCAATATAATTTTCACAGTAAAAAGCACTAGTTTTTAATACAGAAATTTTAATTAGCTGTGAATGGTGGGTTTTGATGGGAAGAAAATAGTTTAGATAAAGAAAATAAAAATGTGTTTGAGGTTCTCAACAGAATATTAGAATGGTACAGATGCATTTTTATGTCTTATTTTGTGTCAAAAGAAAATATGAAAGGACTGCAAGATGGTTCACCAAGTAAAGGCGCTTGCCAACAACAAATCTGATGACCTCAGTTCAATCCCTGGGACCCACATTTTGGATGAAAGATAAGTGCCCCCTAAAAGTAGTGACATATATGTCCAGCACTCTGACTTCTGAGGAACAACATAAGGGAGTCATCTCTGTCTCATCTGAATTTAAGTTATAACACAAACAAGGTACCTGTGTACTGAGTCTCAGGACACCAAAATTCAACAGGGAGAATGCCTAAGTAGCAACCTACAGTCTTCAACTGCATTACATACACAAGCTTCTCACAGACAATGCCCAGAAAAGTGTTTTTGTTTAATTGTTTGTTTAGCAGATTTTATTGAAATGTATACCACAGGCTGGTTGTGGTGAGACCTTTAATCTCAGGTCTCAGAAGTCAGATGCAGATGGATCTCTAAGTTTAAAGTCAGCATGTCTACATAGCTAGTTCCAGAACAGCTAGCAATATATAGTGAAATTCTGTCTCAAAAATAAAATAGAAAGGGAGAGAGGAAAGCAGGGAGGAAGAAAAGGATAGAGAAAGACAGGAAGAGAGAGAAAGGAAGGAGGGAGGAAGGGAGGGAGGGGGAGGGAGGAGGGATGGAGGAAGGGAGGGAGGTTGGTTTTTAGTACTTAGCACGGTGCTGGTTGGTTCAGTTCAGTTACCTTTGCCAACCCAAAATTAACACTTGATTCTTCAAAACATTGATGCATTTTAGTCTCTTGGGAAACCAAAAAATCTTCACAAAAATTAAAGGTAAAATTCACTATCTTCATTGATTTTAAAAGTGGTCATTTATCCACAATCTAATATAAACATTAGTTACAATCTCTCTGAGTGCAGACTGTACACTACCCTGAGCAACCATCTGCCACATTGTAACAATCAATGGCCAAAATAGAAAACCCTGAGCATGATCCCAATGATCTTGTAACTATAAAAGTGTCTACTTAGTTTTCTCAGACATAGTACAGAAAATTTGGCAAATGTATTCTTTTCCTTTTGAAACAAAGTTTTACATTAGAAATGATGGCACTTAAAAAAAAATGATCCAGAGTATAAACTTCTAGAGTATTCTGTCTATCTTGAATTTGATTTAGTGTGGAGTAAAGCAAGTTTTTTTTTTGAAAGATAAATCATTTTGAGTTATTAGCATAATAGAAACTAACTTTCTCCAATGGGGCTATATTGAGGCAAGTGATTTTATATAAAAATGTTTAGAATGAATATAAGAATCACCTATTTTCTAGAAATATTAAAGATAATCTTATGAATTTCTAAAATTTGCAAAGTGTATATTTGTTTTTTGCATTATATAAACTACTAGAAATTCTCAAAAAATATATTCATTTACTTTTCATCAGGGCCTCTGAGAAAGCCTTGGCTTGGCCTGGATCTCCACTAGAACAGATGTTCAGAACTCAAAGATCTCCGTCTAAGATAAAGTTACAAATATCCCTGATGCCACACATCATAACCAAACCGTCAAAGGAAACTAAAGGGAACTCTAGAGTAAACAACTTGTTACATGCAAAGGGGCATCTGTTAGACTGACAGATTCACCAAGATTAATGTTATGAAAGGATTGATATACTACTTAAGAATTAGTACTGAAAGAAAAGAAAATTATAATAGAATACATCAAGAGTACTATATTCAGGAAAACTGACCTTCAAAAGCAAAGGAGAAATTAAGATTTTTCTGTGGTAAGAATTTTTGTTTCTTAAAAACCCAGTGTTGATATATTCCCTTTAGCAAGCAACTTAGTAATAATTAATTTAATTAACATTTGCACATATATGTGAGCCTCACATATAATGCAAACTCCCTAGTAACTAAGTTTCAAAGGTTTCTTTAAAAGTAGGTAATTATAGAAAATATCACACACAAAAAACTAGAGAGACAGATATTTGAATATGATTGAACACCTTTTAGCCATTTAAAAACCTTGTCCTTTGATACAACATGAAATAACTTGGAGAATTCTGTTCCATAAAATAAGCCAACATTTCATGTTGTCCCACCCATGTGGAGAATCTGAAATTGTTGTTCTCACAGTAGAGAATAAAATGCTGTTTAACAGAGGTGGGGTACATAGGAGAAAAGAAATCAAGAGGGAAATGTTAGTCAAAGAATATGTATTTATACTCAGAGAGAAGGAATTTTTTTAACTCTTATCTAGCATAAAGAAACAGTCAGTAAGTGACTTTCTAGGCCTTGAGGAGGAAGTAGAAATCATACATGGAGGCAAGGAAAGGGGAGATGGGCATCAGTACTGATGGATATGGAGACCTCTTTTTGGGTGACAAAAGTGTTCTAAATGTGACTGTGATGGTCACACCATTGTGTGATCTTACTAAAAACCACTGAACTGTACAAATGAAATAGGTAAATTTCAGGATACATGAATTACAGTTCAATACATTTGCTTTGAAACAAGTGAAAATAAAGAAAATTTAGTTTAATTTAACCTAAATTAAATATTTTATCTAATCCAAAATGTCTAGAATGACATTTCAGTATATAAACACAAGAAAAATAAATTGGATGTTCATAAAGATTGTTTCAACACACAACACATAGAATTAATGATCTCTATGTGAATATTTTATACTAAGCTCCAGTAACTATTTTATACTTTTAGCATATCTCAATTCAAACCAGATGCATTTCAAGTGCTCAGTCAAGTGAGCACCACCACAACCCAGGTAAACCAAGAGACTTGTGTAAAAGGATAATTTAAAAATTATCATGGCATCTATTCACTTATAGTTGGATTTTAGCTATATAATACAGGATATCTATACTACAACCAATGCACCAAAGGGAACATGGAGATAGACTTTTTTGTTGTTGTTGTTTTTGTTTGTTTGTTTTCTCTCCCTGTCATTGAGACACTTTTCCTTGGTGGTGATGCCTTATAGGCCTCCAGTGTATGAAGAGGCTCTTGGCCCTCATATGACTGCTGAACTGGGGCAGGCGAATGTTATGTAGAGACACTCCACTCCAGAGGAGTGGGATGGAAGGGTTAGGGTGTAGAGGGTGGGGAGGGAGGGGCTGGGAAGGGTGGAAAGAGGACACTATTATGGAGATGTAACCTGAAGCAATAAATAAATAAATTTTTTGAAAAAGAAATTAAATACACAAAAGATCAGAATAATAAAATATGATTAACAGCTTAAGTACAGACAATTCACAATGATGACAATGTCAATAGGCTATTTTTCATGCTATTAAAAATACAACAAAATGATAGATATTACAAAATTAAATAACAAAAACTTTTTAAAATTAAAAAAATTATCTATAATAGAAAAGAAGAAAGAAAGGAAGGGAGAGAGGGAGGAAAGCAGGCCATTAACACAACAAATAAATAAACAACTGTATAAATGAACAAACTAGGTCTACAATGTTGGTCCAAAAGTAACCTCATTGTAAAGAATAAGGACAAAAGATGCCATATGTAGCAAAATAAGAAGTGCATTGGGATAATAAATTCCTAATTCATGAGAATGGAGCCTCCACTCTCAAAGGAGAAGGTGTGTGTTCAGGCAAGGTAGGAGAGTGCATCTGGGATTGGAAATAGCCTTTTTTCTCACACTAGGAGAGGTACTCATTGCATTATTCCTTCTACCTCCTTACATAGTCATAATTCCTGCTCTACAATCAATGTCTGTCAGAGAAACGGGGCCAAACGGCTGAAGATTGATGCTGTAATGTATGGAGAGAAAATGGGAACTGTCCAGGAAGTCATTGGTATGTTCTTTCTTAGTTTTGGAAGCTGCAGGCCCTGCACTTCCTATACAATCAGATATATTTATCCCTCTCAGGTCTCTGAGGTGGTTGAAGAATAGATAGCTAGAGTCTCATAGTTAAATTTTGAGTTGTTTAGGAATCAAGAGGGTGTTCTGGATCTAAGAAGATATTTTTAAAATTGTGAGGCAAGTTAGTATGAAAGCTGAGTTAGATATAGAACTTTAAACTCATGGAGATGGTGAGATAGTAGAATGTTAAAGTCAGGTGCCAAATACATATGGACTGGACTTTGGGAATGTATGCTAAGCCATATAACTCACATAATTGTGGCCTATTTATTTCTGTTGTTTTGTATTGTATTTATAGTTATAAGAAAAAGAACCATTTGTTGGACTGAAAGGGAGAGCTGTTGGGGGGAAAAAGAAATACCTTGAACTAAAAAAAAAAAAAAAAAGGGAAGAGGATGGGGGTTGAGGGGGAGGAGGGTGGAAGGGTGGGACTGGAGGGGGGAGTAGGGAGGGGATTGTGATTGAGATGTAACTTGAAGAAATAAAAAATAAATTATTTAAAAAAAGATTTTAATATCAGTTTGTAACAGAGAGGTTCAGAACATCTGAATTCATATGATAATCAAGTGGTATACACCAAGGCTGCCACTAGATTGCACTTGCCTGTTTCTTCATCTATTAATAAAGAGATTGGGCTATCTGCCCTCAGCCCCAAAAAACTCCTGGGGAAGGGACAGAACTGCCTGACAGTGAGAGTGCAGGTTATACCTGCCCAAACCTGAAAGGCAGCTTCCACCCAGTCATGAGCCTCTCCACCCAGGATAAGGGCATCTGCCCAAGGTAAGATGCCTTATCTAATCTGCAGGAAGGTTCTGTGGGGACCACTATGCTAAGCAAGGGAAATACTCTGGAAGCCACTGCATATCTCAGTCAAACAAACATCAGAGCAGGCATCTGACCTAACTCAGTTAAAAGATCCTTGGAAGGATGCCTTAGTCTACAACTGAAACAGAGCCACCCAGACAACCCAGCATTGTGCAATTATGAAATGAACAGTTCACAACACTGGGAGTTTAAAAATATGACTTTATGAGAAGTATTGGCTTGTGATTACTGTCAGAGCAAGTGTGCTGCCCTTCAGAGGGCTCTGATCACTTCCTGATGCTAACCCTGACCTAATGGGCCCTAACCTCACTCTGTATTTAGTAAGAACAAGCGAGAGATACCAGAACACTAGATCTGGAAGATGACCAATGGTCTTGTGCTGATAGTGTTTAAAGAAATATTAGCAGGAGGGGCAAAATATTAATTCAGTTTAGCAACAATATTGCTTACAGCTCCCACAAGTGTTGGATGTAGATTTTATTGGAAATACCACAGAGGACTAAAGAAAGTGAATTACTTGCTAAAGTCTCATAGTCCTGACATGCCCAAGCCAGAACTTGACCTAGTTCTCTGTAACTCCAAAGCTGTTATAACTTTTTGGTGTGTCGGTTTTCAGAGTGGCTGCTTTTTGTTCAAGTTATGATCTCTACTTCGTATTCAGAATTTGTTGTTTGTGCACAGCACAAGTGCTGTGATTGGAAGTGCTCTTTCTCCCCGGGGTTTATGTTCTAAAAAGCTTTCTCCCTGGTACAGCAATGTTAAGAGTGGTGAGACACTGAAGGGATCTTGTAGGAAACGTGATTAGGTCACCAAAGGCACAGCCTTCATAAAAGGTTAATGAGAGTCTCCCAAAGTAAGTTAGCTCTTGGGAGAGTAGATTTTATAAAGCAAGACCAGCCTGTGAGCTTAGCACCTTCTGTTTGTCACTGATGTTTACCCCTCTTATCCTCTTCCTTATAAGGCATTCCAGAAGACTCTCCATGAACACCACACAGATAATGCCTCCCAATATGGGACTTGCAACCCTCAAAACCATGGGCTTAATAAGCAAGCTCTTATTTACAAAGTTTACAGCTTCTAGTACTTCGTTATAGCAACAGAAAATAAACTAATATGCCTAGAAATAGTATTTTGCTCCAGTGACTACCACTTGATTGTAAGTGTGATATATTGCTTCTTGCCTGCTTTTCCTAGTCCTTCTCTACATTGATCCTACACCTAAAAAGTAATCACACTAAAGGTTGTAAAACATGTGTCCCGCCTCTTTTTCCTCAGACTTTATTCTGGAACTACCTGTGCCTTTTTCAGATGAAGGTATCTAATGGAAAGAAAATGTTGTTATTATTGTCAGGATAGAGAGAAATTTCACATAGTCATGGGAATGCTGATACTAAAATGTTTTCTGTACAGGTAACATCCATGAAAAGTGGGGGAAATGTCTAGGTAACCCATTGATATCTTCAGAGGATCCTAGTAATGAACTCATTCCATCTTCATCTTCCATATGTCATGTAGACCAAATAGAAATTACATAGCTCTACACAGCAGCTTTGGGCTTTCATAATCCCTTTAACTATAAGAATAATTGCTTTTGACAAGGCCCCTCATCACACCTCCACTTGAAGAAATTCCAAGCATCAAAGAGCAAATGGAACTGTGTTATCTGGAGAGGGAAGAGGCCTTCCCTAACAGACAAGAATTGCTCCACATCTTCATCAGCAGGTCAAGATGAGTACATTTTCAAGGCAATGCTAGAGGGTCAAACCCCAAAACCAAGTCTCTGTCTGGAAAGCAAGGGAAGCTCCCCACCTTCAGTATCTCCAAGGAAGTGCCTTCTTGGGACCCCAGGAGGATCATGCCTATGACTGTTGAGATGCCCACAGGGGAAAAGAAGATGTTGCCATCATTTTTTTTTTATGCAGTTCTTTGAAAAGATCCACCGCAAACTGTGGGGTTGCTGCTCCTAGCGAGTCCATGTTGTTTTCCAAATAATCTAGAATATCAGTAACAATCAACACAACATCTGGGCTGGGCTGCTTTCTGCTTCAGTTACACTTTCCTCCATGTATCCAGAACACTGAGATTTTGACCCTGTCAGAACTCCTGCCTGTTCCCTGACCTTGCTCCCTTACAGAAGCCATACATCAGCATGAGGAGCATAAACTAGCTTGATCTAGTAGTTTTCAGTTTCCCCAGGAGGTATGGTAATGCCTTAATGGTTTTATCCTCCTGTCCAAAAAAAAAAAACAAAAACAAAAACAAAAAACAAAATAAGTTGAATAAAGCTCCCAACAGCCCTCACACTTCAAGTCTCCTCCCTCTTATGAAATCCTGCCATCCTACATCTATTGTTCAGCCTGTTTCTTTATAAGGAGTCTTTATTCAGGAAGAAAAGTATTTAACTTGCTATCAAGCAAGATGGAAAGAATAAATTCTCATGGCCATTTTGACACTCAAATAAATTTTAAAAACCTCAAGAAGAGTCTATGCACAATAAAATAGATTTATTTCAAATTAACAAACAGTCATATTCTCACAACACAGTGCTCTAAAGCTGGATCTGAGGAAGAACTTACCTGACTCTTGAAGAGACAGATGTGACTGGAAAAGGAACTAGGTAGCTATGTAATGCGAGTGGCTGAGGTCTTTAATTTGTAGAACCCTCTGCCTCTCCCTACTCATTACAGTTTGTTTTTCCAGTGAAACAACCTCTGGTTTCTCAATGACAAATTTCCTAATAAAAACAGCACACAAGATTTATGAGAAAACCGACAACTTAATTCCTTATATTTTCCTTGTGGCCATGAAGTCATGTACTTTAAGTTATAGTAACTGTGTTTTCAATTTTAATGAAAATAACATGTGTTTCAGATACACAGGAAGTGAACTTCTTCAAGACCTGTCAGACATTCTGCTTGGAAACCAAGCATAAAGACACTGAGGTCAATGAAAGAACAAAACAAGATTGAAAGGAGATGCTCCAACCAGCACTAAAGGATAGAAACACAATGGCCAACTCAAGGGAATTAAGACCCATGAGGCAGGGGACAGCCCAAGATAAACTCTTAAATGATAACAGGGATGTTCTGGAAGGGAAAAAACATGTTTTGAGTAGCAGTTTTGCACGTTACGAATATATCTCACTCTTCTGAGGGACTTTAGAAAACTATCTATGCTCCCAGCCCTAATCCAGAAAGAGTCAGCTTCTCTGTGGTGAGAGCTGGCATTGGAATTTTTAATCACCCCAGATAACTGGGATGGATGCACAGACAAGGTGCATCCCCTTGTTTATGTAACCTAATAAAGACATCAGTTAAAGCATGCTTTATGTGCCGCAGATGAACAGGGTTGCGTCCTGACACGCCATTCACTATAAGAAACTCTATTTTGCAGTTGTATTATTTTGTGGTGCCAACTTCAAATAAGATTACAAAGCATCATGATGCCAGGCATAAACTATTGGGATTTTGCCATATTGAAGGCAACTTCAAACTTGCAGGCATACACACCATACACACACACATACACACCACACACATACAGACACATAAATCACACATACACCACACACAGACAAAACCATACCTGATCCCAAATATTTTGCGATTAATTAAGAAGGCTTCCATCAAAATGCATTCAATAAATAATTATTGAGTCTATCATGCACCAGACACTGTACTAAACGCTAAAACTTCATGAATACTTAACAACCATATGAGGCTCAGGAAACCAATTTTCAAAGAAGGGGAAATTTTGATAAGAACTCTACCTCCAAAGTTCAGTTTTGCCAACCCAGGGATATTGCAACAGGCTCTAAAGTTCATGAAAAGAACAAGAAAAACACTGGCAGCTAGACTCAGCTTCAGGCTTAATAAAGGGAATGAAGGTTTGTCATCATTGCTGAGCAACTGCTTCTGGGAGGGCAGTGTAGCTCCAATGAGCCTAAAGAAGGCCTTCTGAGAGACACAGTCTTAAGGCATAGGTCATGTAGAGCAGTTTAAAGCAATTTCAAAGCAGTATTTAAGTAGCTCATGTTTTGTAATTGTCACTGGAAACATGCAAATTGAGTAAGATTTAGAAAGAATCAGCACTTAGATATAGTTAACCCTAATATAAACCAAATGGAAATGTTATTGTTTTTAATTAGTTATAGTTAGCCCTAAGGTCAAAGACATGGCAATGTTAATGTTCTGGTTGGTTGGTTGGTTGGTTGGTTGGTTGGTTGGTTGGTTGGTTGGTTGGTTTTATGGAGACAGGGTTTATCTGTGTACCCATGGCTTTTCTGGAGTCGCTTTGTAGACCAGGCTGGCCTGGAACTCATAGAGATCCACCTGCCTCTGCCTCCCGAGTTCTGGGATTCAAGGCGTGCACCACCAAGGGGTTTTAGTGATGTAAAATCCTTGAGTCTATAGTCATGTTTCATGATTTAATATGACTATCCACTTTTATTCTCTAATCTTTTCTCTGTGGCCCCTACATTCACTGCCCCATTGTGTAGCGATTTCCAAATAGCCTCTGTTTCTGTTGAGAAACATTTCCTCTGCAGGGAAAGTTGGGTTCCCCTGAGACCAGACATTTCTCAGACTTCTCTGGGAATAGTCACTCATATGCTGGGATCAGAGGCACAGACCCACACGGGTCCATCTCACCCTTGCTACTTTCAAGCCATTCTTCCTTTATTTAACTTCAGTACACCCCTTTGGACTCACCATCATGTTTGTACTACCTTTCCCAGATAGAAGGTCCCTTTGGTCCTCTGCATCTGCCCTCTCTATCCTTTCTAATTGCCCCCACCACTCCATAGACTGTACGTGTATTGATGGCATCTCCCACTTCCCTGGGCTTTTTTACTCTGCTTTAGTGGTCCACTCACACAGCCATACATTGACCATTGTCTTCACCAGGAACTGCTCCTATTGTAAGTGAGTGGACACTGAAATGACTCCATCTGGTTATACGTTCCCAAAAGGAAGACATGAAAGTAGAGGGAGACTTGTGAAAAAGAAGTGTTTAGTGGGAGAGGGGAGAGAGGGGAAAGAATGAGCAAAGAAACAAGGGTAAAATGACAAAAATTCATGATGTACATGTATGAAACTGTATAAAAATGTTTACCTGGCCGTAAAAGACTCCACCCCAGCAACAGGCAAGACTGACTGTCACATAGTCTTGGTTCTAGACTTGCCCTGTGTGTGGTATTAGAGAATCAAATCTGTAACCAAAAATTTTATTAAACTGTGTTTAATAATACCTAATAACTTACGACCTATAAACATCTATAACCTAACAACACTGAAACAACCCTACCCTAACCCGTTTGAAAGGATATCAGGGCAACTGATCAGCCTTCTATCTCCAGGCACACCTCAAACAGCATTCAGCATTCTGGCTCTGATATTATTAGGCAGCCTCCGTCTCAATCCATTTTAGGTCCAAGATTTTCTCCTCAGGCTCAGAGCCTAGCATTGTTCACTGGCTCATGCAGCCACCCTGCTTCAACCACTCAGTTTGGGGCTGGCTGCAGTCAGCCGAAACTGTCCGTGAACATCTCGGGCCACCATTTGAACTAGCTGAACCCCTCAGGGCAGGTGCTGTGTTGCACACAGCTTAGTCCTTGGTCTCGAGGCCTTGCCTTGGCTAATTCACTTGTCTGGGCTTATGTTACACCTGCTTACCTTCCTGCCTGTTTTCGGGGTCTTTGCCGAGCCTCAGGGCCCCACTTACTTCCTTGTATCCCATTCACTTGCTCAACATCTTGGGCCCGTGGAGGAATATGTTCAGGACCTGGTTTTCCATTTTCTCTAAACGGATCACTGCAATCTCAGTCACAATTCCTGTTTTGTTTTGTTTGTTTGTTCATTTGTTTGTTTGTTTTCAAACCACTGGCAAAATGATACCAAATTTATAGGAAGTAGAAATGGGACAAGGGTAGCAAAACTACTCTTCAAGGGTAGGAAAGAGGAGGGACTAGATTTCCTATCAGATTATAAAACCTGTTACTAAATAACTAAGCCTGTCTGGTTTAGGAAGGGTGGGCTCAGAACAGAGTCACATGGGCACACTTGATTTAAGTTATTGCTGCAGGACAATGAGGAAAGAATGGGCTTTCCAACAGACTATACTGAATCCATCAGATACCCCCATGGAGGAAAAGAAATCTTGACTACTTCCAGATGCCATGTGTAAATTTCCATTATAAACAGGTTGCTGGGCTACAATGAGACACAAACACACTGGCCATAATACTAAAGATTACCAGATTGTGCTGTACAAAATGTAAACCTTTTCATTAATCAGAAGATACTATTGAAATTGAACATATGTGCCCCATGACCTAGCAATTCCAACTCAAGTACGCATGTAGTTAAATATATGCAGGGCACCATGAGTCATGTGTGCAAGGGTTTATAGCAGCCTCATTCAAAATAGCCAGATACCAGGGCCCAACGGTGTATCAACTACATTTTAAAAATTGTGATCTACTCACATTGTGGAAAACTGCAGAAAGTAAAATGGATTAATTTCACAAACAGTATTTTTAAAGTAGCTAAATATAAAAGAATCCTTGTAAATATTCCATTTATGTGAAATTCCAGAGTAGCAAAGATAAACTAGATTGCCAGAAGTCAACACAGTAGTTATACTTTGAAAATAGGAAGAAAGACATAAAAAGAAAAGGACACAAGGTGGATATTTTGAAAGGGAATGTTCTGTCTTTTTACCTGAGTAGTGGCTACTCTCTACTTTGTGACAATGTTTAAGGATTTTAGCCATATAGTACAGGATATCTACACTACAACCAATGCACCAAGGGGAACACGAACATAGACTTTTTTCCTGTTAATGAGACACTTTGCCCTACTGGTGCTGCCTTGTTGGCCCCCAGTGTACGGGAAGCTTCTTCACCCTCATATGACTGCTGAACTGGGGCAGGAGACTGTTATGTAGGGATACTCCACTCCAGAGGAGTGGGATGGAAGGGATAAGGGGTAGAGTATGGGAAGGCAGGACTGGGAGAGGAATGGAAAGAGGACACTGTGATGGGATGTAATCTGAAGTAATAAATCAATATTTTTTAAAAAGATACACTTAAAATTTTGTTCTATTTTTGCTTTTGTATTTTTTGTATTTTTTTATTTTTTTATTTTTTTAAATACTTTTTTTTTCTTCAAGTTACATCTCAGTAACAAACCCCTCCCTATTCCCCCTTCCTATCCCGCCCTTCCACCCTCTTCAGAACAGAAGGACTGAACATAAAAGGAGTGTACTAACATTTTTAATCATTTTTCCCATTTGGGTTGGGGCCCCAAACAGGTCTACTACGACCCAAATCAGCAGGAAGTCACTTTAAGAGAGCAACGTCCCATGCCCAGAGGGTGGGGAGGGTGTTTCTCCGCCCTTCTTTTTGGTTATCTGAAGGATAACTGAAAACTCTGTTATGTAGGGGAAGAGACTACAAGCTGATAAATGGTCCTGTCTTAATGGGTTTTGGAGGTTAGCCCCAGGGAATTCCTACTTTTCCTTTTCCGTATCCTTCTTCCTCTCCTATGTAGGAGTGCATGGGCTTGAGAAAAATGAGATATAGTCATAGCACAGGAAGGTCCAAGAAGAAGGGGCAGATTATTGAATATGCCCTTATACCTTTGTATATTGATACAAAATTAGTAGGTTATTTGGCTAAAGTGGTATTGACCATTGTTTATTGTGCAAAAATAAGATTGTATTGGATTACATCGGTATTGATCTCTGTATATTGATACAAAATTAAGATTATAGTTGGCCACAATGGTATTGACCCTTGCATATGGATGTAATAGTAAGATTATATTGGGCTACATAGGCATTGATCTTGGTATATTGATACATAATTAAGAGTATATTTAACTACAATTGAATAGATCTTTGTATATTGATACAAATTTAAAGGTAACGCTTCCTAATGGTATCATACCTAGAGATACTTAAAAATAAAATGTGAAGCTCTGACCTCTTGATACCAACCTCTAAAACGGTCTAGGATAGTTAAAACAAACTCCTAGTCATGCAAACATGTCACTTTGTTAGCTACTATGACAGTCTATCACAGATATTCTCTAAAGTACCCAGTAATCAAGTTGCTAAGAGACAAGCAACATTTGCTTATCTAAATACAAGAGATGGATAGGGCATCTTGCTTTTGTATTTTTTAAAGCTAGCTCTCTTTATGTAGCTCAGACTGTCCCTCAATTCACAATTTGCCTACCTCAGTCTGAGTACTGAGTTCTGACTGACATTGCAGTGTGCAGCACCATGTCCACCTACGCATGCGTATCTTCTAAGTTTATCTATTCTTTTTACATCCAGCCCTCTCCCTCCCCTCCTCTGGGTCCTGCCCTCCTGCCTCCTTCCCTCTATCCTTTCTCTCCTTCTCCTAAGAAAAGTGGAGCCTCCCCTCCCTGTACCATCCCACAGCAACACATCAAGTCACATCAGGGCTGAGTTCTTCCTCTTTCATTGAGGCCAGGCACCACAACCCCCTTAGCGGGAAGTGACCAAAAAGCAGGCATCGGAGTCCAAGCCAGAGGTAATCCCCACTCCATTTGCTAGGGGACCCACATAATGACCAAGTTGCCCATCAGTTACATATGTGTAGGGAGCCTAGGTCAAGTTCATGCATACATGCATGTTTTAATAGTTCCATATAGAGTTATTCCTCACTGTGGTGGCTTAAAGGAAAATGGCCCCCATAGACTCACAGGGAGTAGCACTAGCTGAAAGGATAAAGAGGTGTGGACTTGTTGGAGTAAGTGTGTCACTGCAGGTGGTCTTTGAGGTTTCAAAAAGCCCATTCCAAGCCCAGAGTTTCTCTATTTCCGCTGCTTGCAGATCGAGACATAGAACTCTCAGTTACTTCTGTAAGAAAGTCCAATTAAATGCTTTCTTTTATAAGAGTTACCTTGGTCATGGTGTCTCTTCACAGCAATAGAACATTGACTAAGACACTCACACAGAAATATACTTGATTAGATTCATTAAAAAATACTTCATACTTTTTATACCTTTGTATATTGATACAAAATTAAGATTATATTTGGCTAAATTGGTATTGATTTTTGTATATTGATGCAAAATTAAGATTGTATTGGGCTACATTGGTATTGATTCTTGTATATTGATACAAAACTAAGATTATATTTGGCCACATTGTTATTGATCATTGTATAATGATACAAAATTAAGGTTAACTATGTTTAAGGTATTGTACCTAGGTAACACTTAAAAAAGAAATGTGCAGTTTTGGCCTTTTGTTAGCAACTGTCATAAACTATTTAGGATAATTAAGAAATGCAAACTAATAGCCATTCAAGCATGTCATTTTGTTAGGTACTAGGACAGTCTATTACAGTTATTTTCTAAGCCAATCAGAAATCAAGTTGCTAAGAAACAAACAACATTTGCTTATCCAAATATAAGGAGATAGATAAGTGGTCTTCAAAAACCTCAAGAAATCTGCAGAATATGGCATTCAGAGTTGTTTTTTTAACTTAAGATGTTTTTGATATTGAGACATGTCAGTTCCTGACAGCAACCCCTATTCTACTCCAAGTTGAAGATGAGCATCGAAGAATCTCCAATTGGAGATGGTTGAATTAGTGGCAAGCCTGTCACTTGGCAAAAAAAAGTCCCTTGCTTCAACTGTAGACAGACTGCTGTACAAAAAGGACAAAACTTGGAAGCAGGTAAGTCGACACCCTTGCTCTGCCAAGACAGGGTAGGCAAGTCCTTCATAATTCTTCCTTTACAATCAATGTCTGTCAGAGAAACGGGGCCAAATGGCTGAAGATTGATGCTGTAATGTATGGAGAGAAAATGGGAACTGTCCAGGCAGCCACTGGTATGTCAGTTCTTAGTTTTGGAAGCTGCAGGCTCTATTTCCTATATAATCAGATATATTTATCCCTCTCAGGTCTCTGAGGTGGTTGAAGACTAGATAGCTAGAGTCTTATAGTTAAATTTTGAATTGTTTAGGAATCAAGAGTGTGCTCTAGATCTAAGAAGATGTTTTTAAAATTGTGATGCTAGTTAGTATGAAAGCTGAGTTGGATATAGAACTTTGAACTCATGGAGATGGTTAGATAATAGAATGTTAAAGTCAGATGCCAAATACATATGGACTGAACATTGGGAATGTATGCTAAGCCTTATAATTCTCATAATCGTGGCCTAATTATTTTTGTTGTTTTGTATTGTATTTGTTGTTATAAGAGAAAGAGCCATTTGTTGGACTGAAAGGGGGACCTGTTGAAGGGAAAAAGATATGCCTTAAACTTAAAAAAAAAAAAGGAAGTGGATGGGGGGGTTAAGGCGGAAGAGGGTGGGAGGGTGGGACCAGAGGGGAGAGCAGGGAGGGGATTGCAATAGAGATGTAACTTGAAGAAATAAATAAAAAGAAAAAAAAACAACAACCAAAAAAAAAAGAAAAAAAATACTTCATAGTTTTTATTAGGGGGATCTTATGAATCAGTCTGGGAGCTTTCCATCATTTACTCATCAAATTTTGAGCAACAGTCTATATTAGGTCCACATTAAGTGCTACTAAAGTATAGCAATGGACGTGATTCAAGGGTCTTTTGTCATTCATCACATTATCCTGACAAGATATACAATAGTATACCAAAGGGCAGTTTCTAATATACTGTAGTGCTACAAATTAACTAAAGGATTGAATTTGTGAAATTACTGCTGATGAGTAAAGTAATCATTTGTAGAGGATAACTCACTAACTACCCTGAAGAATTCTGTCATGTTAAATTTACAAATAATTCCCTGTGGATTTTTCTAAAACAAAAAATTATAAAATTATCAAATGGCATCTTACTGCCCTTTTATGAGTATTTATTCCTGTGATAGAACTTAATTTCAAATTTCAGTGAACATACTTCACCAACCAAAGCAGTGATAAGAAACACACACACACACACACACACACACACACACACACACACACACACTTGTATAAACGTGAGTAAACGTGAGGAGGTCAGAGTCCTCCACCTTGTCTCAGCTGGAGCCTTCTTTGGTTTAAACTGAAACTAACCCCACCCGCCTTTCTACTCCTACTTTGAGAAGTTCCATGGAAAATACCCAACCCTGTTCTAGAAACTCAGGGTTGAAATGCACCAGATAAGGTTTTTGCTTCTGTTAAATGCTTACTTGCTTTACTTCCCCCTTGGAACTGCCAACCAAGATGTTTTTCTGTGTTCTTTCCTTTAAAAGCACCCTATAAAATACATTCAAGGCTGCTATGTGAAAAGTGTTTCACTCCAGGAAGTTGCTGACTGGCTTAATACAGGCTCTGAATTTGGACTTTGGTCATTCTGAGTGGACTTTGGGTCTCTACCCTGTAAATATATATGCACAGAAACTAAACTTCACACATGCTGGCAAGTGCTTTACTGAAGGAACTACTACAGCACTATCACCATCCCCTAGGCATCCTTCCAAAAACTGAACTTATCTATATGAACAGAAGAGGGCAGCCTTGAACCAAGAAAAACAAAATATAACACATGCACACACCATAATTTTCATAACATGTCACTCAACCTCAGTATGAATATTTTACACAGTTAAGCATGTAAGGATGCCTTTAAAATCTGTTTAAAATTTCAAAAATAAAATAAATTTTAAATCTAGACATTGAAATAGCCTGAGAATATGGACATGGGAAAATTGACAGTGAATGATAAAGTCTGAGAAAAGTCTTGAAAATGGTAGGAAGAAAACAGTAAGATCAACACTTCTTAGCTGCTGAGAACCCAGGCAGCAACTCAACCACAGGAGAAGAAACCTGCAGTTCAGCTAAGTAACATTAGACAAGGACTGAGGACTTGAAAGATGCCCCGAATCATGATTTGAAATAGATATGAACAACAGAAATAACAACAAAAAGAAAGATATGTAGCTATAGTTGTCTTAAGCCTGGAAGTAAAATTATAGAAATAACTAATTCTTCCCAGATTTGAGAGTAAACAAGTTGCCTACAGAGTAAATAAAGTACAATAAGAGGCATAGAAAAGAGATATAAAAATATTAAATATAAAAGTATAAAAAAATAAAAAAACAAAAATACATAGTTAAAAGGTCAAACAGAACAGAAATGGAGAAAGCAAAAAAACCGCTAAAATATGTGTAATTTAAGCCTATGAAAAATAAAAATAAAATAGTGGGGTAGAAATTTTATTTAAACCTATGATCCAAGAAAATACTTCAAAAAAATAAATCCTGAATCTAGATATTGAAACTGTCTAGGAATAGGTACCTGGGAAAACTAACAGTAAATGACAAAATCTAAGATAATTCCAGAAAGTTAATTCTTTAACATTTCCAAAGAGAGAGAAGAGAGGGAAGGGGATGGGGAAAAGGAGAGAGAAAATGAGAGGGAGGGAAGGAGGAAGGGAAGTAAAGAGGGAGGGAGGAATGGAGGGAGGGTTGAATTAAGTCATCTGTTATAAAGTACAGAAAAGTGAGTTTAGAATTCTTGAAAGCAACATGCAAATCAATAGAATATATGAATAGTGTGTGTGTGTGTGTGTGTGTGTGTATATATATATACCTTCAGATTTGGTGTGCTAGCGACTGAGTCCAGGGCTCATGCATGCTAGGCAAGCACTCTACCAACTGAGCTGCATCCTCAGCCCTTCAGGGAGACAATATATTTAAAGGAACTCTAAACCACAAATTCTACATTCCAATAATTATTTTTCCAATATTTTATTGATTATTTAGAAATTTCACATAACTTCCCAGTTCTCCCAGGTCCCTCTCCCCCATCCTTGTAACCTGCCCCAACCAGAGAAGAAGGAGCAGGAGGAGGAGGAAGAGGAAAACAATTCACCAAGTTTGGAGCCTGGTCAAGCTCCCAGTAGCCAGCCCCTTAAAACTGAGACCTCCCATCCCCAACCCTCCCAGAAGCCATCAACTGTGAAGAGCCATACTTCAGCATCACATTTAAAGAACGAAGTCTATAGCGGAGCACTCTGAACAGGCATGCATTTAGAGAATGTTGGCCGTTCTTGAAGAATTTATCAGATAACTTCAAAGAACTGATTGCAGGAACTTCAGCCAAAAAGTGGCAGTGAAAGTACCACATATAACTATAAGCCTACAACAAAAGTGTTTACTTAGTTCTTAGCCATGCACACACAGATGGGGAGACTTCTACAGGAGCTGTTATTCCTCATGGTTTGCTTTCTCTATAACTAACTGCGTGTTTATGTCTTCATCTTATTGGGCCTGTTTCCCTGGAGAAACTTGACTAACACATTGTCTCCTGTACAAACTTTGTAGTTGTATCCTTATCACTGTAACACAGCTTGTCTTTTAACAGACCAATCCAGTTCACCTAACTTCTTAAGCCAGTACCATGTTGATGTACTGACCAGTGTACGTATCCACACTTCCTTGTGCATCCTTCTTTTTCACGTTCTTTAATTTGAAGTGTTGGTCAGTATTTTTTTTCTAATGATTTTGGAAATTGTCTGATCTTCAGCTGGCTATCCATAGTTTACTACAAATCCTGCATATCATTGCCATTAATTTCTAGAGTCAAATTATTTCCCTCACTGCCTCTCAAGACAGAGCAATAACTCCAAAGATTTTTCTTCCTTCTCTCTGCTTTCTCACTTCCTTGTCACCCTCAGTACTTCCATACACCAGCTCTCATGTCCAGATCATATGCAACTTCCTTGTAATTGTTAATTCTACCTTAATTTAAAGTCATTGTTGTTCTTTTCACCATTGCTACTTATATTCCATATTTCTTCTTTTCATTATTGTTGTATTTTTAGAGTAAAGCAAGATACTTGTTTTTAAGTTAGGATTAGCAGCCAGTTAACTAAAAGGCCTTTCTTGTGGCCTCAACCTTGAATACTAACAGTTTACATGACAAATATGTTACCTTTGGATTTCAGTTTTGTTTTGTTTTTGTTTTTTATGTGTGTTGGTGTTTTGCCAGCATGTATTTCTGTGCATCGTGTATGTATAATGCCCTCAGGGGCCAGAAGTCATCGTATTCCCTGGGCCCAGAGTTACAAACAGTTGTAAGCTTCCCTGTGGATGCTGGGATCAGATCTGGGTCCTCTAGAAGGGCAGCCAGTGCTCTCAACCACTCTGCCTTCTCTCCAGCCCAGAACATGTTAGGTTTATTTAGAATTTCAAAATACTGTTCTGTGTCTTGTAGGACCAAAGAGAATCCTGATTTTCATTCTATTTTATGAATTATGTATATTACTTCAATGCTTTTAGAATACTTTTTCTTTGATCTGTGAAATTGTGTCACAGCATGGAAGTGTGGGTCCCTGATAGGCCAGTTCTAGGCAAATGCTCTTACCATTGAGTTCAATTCTTAACCCTGCAGATATATTTTTCATACTTTCCATGAATTCCTTCTTCCCTTATTCCTGAAATGCTTGGTAATGGATGGTTATATTTCTTAAACCACTATACACAAGACTCAACTCTCTTTTGAGACAAGGTTTTACTGTGTAGCTCAGGCGAGCCTCAAACTCATAATTATCCTCCTGCCTCAGCCTTCTAAATTCTAGGATTGCAGGCATGGACCATAATGTCTGGCTACCGTTTCTAATTTCTTTCCATTTCTATTTATTTAGCTTCCTTCTCTGTGTTTTATAGAAGCCCCTCGAGCACTCACTCAGCTGACACTTCAGCCCGTCTCTTCTGCCGCTCCAGCTGCTCTCAGCCTACTACGGTAACGAAATTCACAAGAAGAGTGAATCGCTATGTAGTAGATGTTATGATGATAGTTTTTATATTTGTTAAGTCTTTGGTTTGGTCTATACACACTTTGTGATTATTTTCCTCCAATATTGGGTAGGCTGAGGTGATAGGCTGCTCTTTGTGTAATCTCTCACCAAACTGTGAATGAATGCCCTTTGGGGCCTTGCCTCAACCTGTCTTAGAAGTTTAAGAGTCGAGGAGACTGTGCTTTCTTTTAACTGTAGTCATGGCTTATAAAGTTGCTGAAGAATGTCTACCCTCCCTTGAGATTGCCAGGCACCTACAGGCACCACTCTACCTCCATAACTCCAACTGGCACACTGATCCAGTCTTGGCACAAAGCTCTGTGCCATTCACTGTCTGACACAGTGCAGTACGCCAACTGTAGTCCTGAAACCAACCACCACAATGGTTGCCTAACCTCCTACTCTGCACTTTCCTGAAGGTTCCATCTCTGTACTTTGACGAACACTGGTACTCTGAACCCAGATTCTACCCCCTTAACCAAAACTTCAGAGTGAGTAAATTCTGATCTCTCATAGGTCCAATGTGTAAACTAAAGAAATGGAAATAAATAACTCCTTGTATCCTTGGTTTTTGCTTAGAAAGATGCATAGAGTAGTAGTTATCAACTGTGTGACGGACAGGCATCCAACCTGGTTCAAATCTAGATTCCACCATTTGCCTCCTTGTATGACCTTGGTCAAATTATTAAATCTCTATACCTCAGTTTATCACTTGTTTAATGTGAATAATAAAAGTGACCAAGATCTCAGAATGAATGGGATGATAGTTTAATGAAGTGAGTGTCAGTAACACTGCCACATGAGTAGCATGAGAAGTATTAGGTTTGCTACAATCCTAATTCAGAGATTTTGTGGCTCCACTCTTATTCTGAAACTTGAAACTCATCCCATGCACGGGTTCAACTCTAAAAACATGAGTGCCAATGGGAATAGTCATAGCAGCTGACACATTTTAGGGATGGCAAAAATTCTTCTTGTGATTGTAAGTTGAAGATATACTTTTACTGGATCAATTTCTTGGCTGAATTTTTGAGTCTTTTGCTGCATTAGAATCCATTCTAACAGCACATATTTCATTTTAAATTCCATAATGTTTATATAACTGTGTCAGGTGTTGAGGTTAAACATAGCCACACTTACACACACACAAATATTTGAGAATAGTTTTCTACTGGTTTGTACATGAAAGTCAACTTGGCTGTGAAAAGTTTTAAGCATGCATTTCCCCTTCAAAACTCTAGACTGGGCTTTATTGTTCTCTAAAACCCAGCAAAAAATGCATGCTTTGGAATGTGAATCTGGTTGATCATACATGCTTTGGAATGTGGATGTGGTTGAACATACATGCTTTGGAATGTGGATGTGGTTGAACATACATGCTTTGGAATG